>JAMZAV010012917.1:0-16764 GCA_024449915.1 Sweltsa coloradensis | reverse complement strand
TTAGTTTTCTTGAAGGTTTTGTGTCATGTAGGCGATTGTTGTCGAGTTTCTAATGTTACTTCTTAATTGTTATATTATAAACCTCAAAAAAACTCATATCAAAACCTTTATTATATGGATTCCGACTAACTTTTTCAACTTTTTCTTTCAAAAGGTACTACATCACCATAACCTTAACGTCTATGTGAAATATGAACGTTGTAGTCCCACCCGTTTGGTCAGAATCGGCCCAAATGTCACGAAAATATCGCACTAAAAATCGAAAAAAATCGTAAAAGTGTGATATTCATGAGAAATATTTCTTACATTGTACCCAAAAACGTGGCACGTCTAAGTTTAGAGATTTCGAAGGTCCCCTTCAATTTTCATCATGATCACTTATGCCGTTTGCCCGGAATCGTGCGAACAAACAGACAAAAAAACAAACAAAAAAACAAACAAACAAACAAACAAACGAAAAAACATTGGAGCTAAATTTTTTGAGGGGTCAGTAAAATTGAAGTTTTCGCTTCGCTCGCTACGCTCGCTACGCTCATCCAATTATTTATTTTCACCTGCACTAGTCAACATACTAATGGTTCTACCCCTTATTTGGCAGAGTCAATGTTGTTAATATTAGGGAACAAAGCAACCCTGTATGTATCACTAGGAAACGCTCAGTTGGACGCGTTGATAAGCGAGCACGTGCTATAGCTAGACCCACATTGCACATTTTTTAAAATTTTAAAATTTGCGACGTTCGCTGTCCACAGGGCCATGTTTCCAATAATATTTATTATTGACAAGATATTTGGGTAAACCCGTGTGAAACCCTTTACTTTGTGGATAAAATCCACCGACATCTAGAGGACCTTGACTACTTGAGAAAACTATTTAAACACTTTGGTGACAAATAATACACTGCTTCCTCGAAAGTATTGATAACTTCTAGGTGGCAGTGCATTAGAAACTTCGCGCGTCTTTTCGTTGCCATGGCAACGTTACTTTTGTTATAATGTAATTTCCATTTACACTACTTAGGCCCCTATCGGATCAAAATAAAATTAGCATATTCGTGACCGGACGGACATTCTAAATGATTTGGCTACCTCAGATTTTGTCGCCGTTTAGTTTGAAAAAAAAAACTTTCGATTAACTTTAATGTAACTTTTTAACTTTTTGAAAGATTTTGCCACAAAACTAATGGCATTCAATCCAGAAGCTTGCGGATGGTCAAAATTTCAAATCAATCCGAGCCTCCGTTCGACCGATATCATGAGCCAAAAAAGCTGCGCGACTTTCCGTTGCCATGGTAACCGTACTTCGTTATAATGTAATTTCTATCTACACTACTTATCGGATCAAAATAAAATTAACATATTCGTGACCGGACGGACATTCTAAATGATTTGTCCATCTCAGATTTTGTCGCCGTTTAGTTTGAAAAAAAAACTTTCGATTAACTTTAATGTAACTTTATAACTTTTTAAACGATTTTGCCACAAAACTAATTGCATTCAATCGAGAACGAAGCTTGCGGATGGTCAAAATTTCAACTCGATCCGAGCCTCCGTTCGAACGTTATGGCGAGACATACAAACAAAAAAAAACAAAAACAAAAAAAAAACAAAAAAAAAACAAAAACTAGTGACTAATTATTCCGGCAGAGTCAAATGGAATTGCTCGCTTCGCTCGCTTAACTATTCTGCCCGTCTGTCCGCTGTCCGCGTGTCTTCATGTACCTCGTTAAAATCTAAACGCGACCTCCGATTGACAGGTGTGTTTTTGTTGAAGAAGGACGCAGAATATTTTTGGCAACACCGTTGGGATCACAAAGCAATGCTATCCTTATTTAAAGTTGGAATTTGTATCCACCATGCACCTGGTGGTGCTGAGCAACTTGAATGCTGAATGTATTTATTTATCAAACTTTGACATCCTGTTGATAAAGTAGGTTCGCTACCTATGTTGGGTATCCCGACACCGTGCTTGTTTCACACTTTCCTACACACATATAAGGGTGAAACCTTGATGATGTGTGTTAGGACTAGGAAACGCTCAGTTGGACGCGTTGATAAGCGAGCACGTGCTATAGCTAGACCCACAATGCACATTTTTTTAAATTTTAAAATTTGCGACGTTCGCTGTCCACAGGGCCATGTTTCCGATATTATTTATTATTGCCAAGGTATTTGGGTAAACCCGTATGTAAATCTTTACTTTGTGGATAAAATCCACCGCCATCTAGAGGACCTTGACTCATTGGGAAAAATATTTAAACTCTTTGGTGACAAATAATAGACTGCTTCCTCGAAAGTATTTTGATTACTTCTAGGTGGCAGTGCATTAGAAACTTCGCGCGTCTTTTCGTTGCCATGGCAACGTTACTTTTGTTATAATGTAATTTCCATCTACACTACTTATCGGATCAAACTAAAATTAACATATTCGTGACCGGACGGACATTCTAAATGATTTGGCTATCTCAGATTTTGTCGCCGTTAGTTTGAAAAAAAAACTTTCGATTAACTTTAATGTAACTTTTTAACTTTTTGAACGATTTTGCCACAAAACTAATGGCATTCAATCGAGAACAAAGCTTGCGGATGGTCAAAATTTCAACTCGATCCGAGCCTCCGTTCGAACGCTATGGCGAGACATACAAACAAAAAAAAAACAAACAAACAAAACAAAAAAACAAAAAAAAAAACAAAACGAGTGACAAATTTTTCCGGCAGAGTCAAATGGAAACGCTCGCTTCGCTCGCTTAAAAATCACACACGCTGAAGATATCGAGGTTGTTAAACTTTCTTATAAACACGAGCCCAATCTAATGGTATTACCTGGTAATATAGCCCTTGATAAGACAAGTTTGAGTAATGTAAAACTGAAAATACGACAAAAATGCGAATATAAACACATGTGACATGTTGTTAGGATTTCGCTTTTAATATTTTTGAAATTGATGATGATGTTACTCAAACAGTTCAATGTTCTGAGGAATTTAATAGAATCACCGGTCGATAAGGCTCAGTGCTAGCACGTGGGGGTTTGCGAGGCCATCTCTGCTGTCTTCAACGTCATTCCAAGTATTCAATTACACAAAGAGGCTAAACCTAATAGCGTTATTAGACCTAACAGTAGCATTGCCTGGCTGTTACATAGGGAGATTTACAGGAAGTAGGTATAATAAAAAAACGCAATAAAGACGAAGATCTTGGTAAAATGGTAGATATCTCGGTTCAAATATAACCGAGAGAATGAGAGAGAATTGTGAAGAAGCCGGCGACCCGAGCTACGACGATACCAGAGGGATGAGTGAATAGCGGGATCGTAATGGATTGCAATTTAATATTCTTACGGCGTCCGAGGCCACTTCTGCTCGGCAGCGACATTTGCCCTCAACGGAATACCACTAATGAGAGTCGAGAAGCAAAAGAATTATGTCCTCTCTTAAAGGGTGCGATATCCAGTACATTGGACAGAGTAGACCATCTATGGGCGTCCGGATTAAAAGGATGTGATAGAGCGAAGGTTTTCGCAATATCTTGTTCTAAACTGGGAGAACATTTGTGGTAGAACAGACGCCAGTTTCAGTGAGAGGGGTGTTGGAGTTGGAGAGAAAGACGTTTAAAATATCTTTGAGTGCAAGAAACTCACCGTACCAATTGTGTATAATAAATACAATTATTTGTATATACAAACTAAACCCATGGAATGATTATTTGTAAGTTATTGTTAACTAATTTTGAGCAAAGAATATCGTAACGTATAAATAGTTTGTATAGTATATTATTGAGACTTATATAATTTGTTATATTTGTGTATCTAGTTATATATAAATAGTTGTAAACATTTTTGAATCTCATTAATTTATTCGTTGCTTTTATTTGTGTACTCTTATTACGAAAATCCAGAATCAAGCACTTTATTGATAATACTCTCCACAATTCCGTCACGTGTCCCCTTTGTGTTTGTTGAGAGCACAACTAGAAGCCAGCCAGGTGTTTTTCTTGCGGTGATGCCTGATTGAGTTAAACCAAAGCACTTGAAGGTGTGATAACTTAAAGTCAAAGAAGTCATATACGGTGTTCTGTCCACTGATAAGTTTAGCGAAGGGTGAGCTTGGCTTAGGCACTCGGTTACGGACGGGCTACAAGACGTGCTCTAGTTACTTGGAACAAGAACATAAGCGTAAACACTAACTTAACAAGCGTGTTTAGTTCCTTGAAATAGGCCAACTTATAAGTATTCTAGGGAGCGAAGCCCAGATAAGTATCACATTTCTGTCCGTCCGTCTGTGCGAGTGTCACGTCGCACTACAGAAACAGAACACGATCTCCGACTGACATGCTGACATTGCCCTTCAACAAGGATGACACAGTTCATCTGGGTGACCCTTTGTGTCAATGGTGCGGGACTAATTTTACAAGGGAATATTTTCCGTACCCGCCACCTCCACCAAATATACGATTTAATTTATTCCTTTTTCGACAATTTGTAGCTTCGCTCCATATTTTGGGTACTCCCGGTTAAATTTATAAATGTATTCACATGTTTGGAATTTATCAATACAATTCCGTATATGGAACGTACAAAGTGAAATAACTGAAATGTTTCTATTGTTATGAAATTGTATTTTATTATATATTGTATTAGAGGGTGACAGTACTCACGTACCATGGGCAGATGATCTTTCTGTCATTCTCGCATTTATTTAAATCTTACATGTCCAAATAATATTGTATAAATAAAAGCAAATATTATTATTTTTTAATTAAAAAACAGTAGTTGACTATTCAAGACAGAATTAATTAAACTACATTTTCAGAATTCCAATGTGTGTTGAATTATTCTACCGACAGCCAGTGGCATATTATCGCATACTATCGTAGGATTACTCCTAACGGAAATATGTCCAAACAACTTCTTGTCTGTTTCTTCTGCTTCGCTTGGAATGGAAACGTTATCCTACCTGGCCACATCCCTTGTACGAGAGCGAGGAAATGGCCTATTACGTTCTTCGCTACTTATTTCTTAGCTTACTTAAACTCCAGCCAAAGATTCGTTAAATTCCCTCACTTCGAAGTAATCCTCACGAAGAAGATCGAAATAGATTTTTTATACATGTCTTACGACAATCTCATCAAACGCTGATTAAACCTATTTTGAGAAATCAACTTAAATGTAAGATAGAGTTTTAAGTTTAGTTTAGATTTGAGTTTAGATTTTAGTTTAAGATTACGTAAGAAGATGTTTTAGTGATGAGACTTGACTTACTGACTTACATTGAGGAATTAATGCTCACCACTCTATTTTCTCTTTTCCTAATATAGAATAAGATATTGAAAAAGGATAATACAATATCAAGTTGGATTTGCCTAGCTAAAATTGGGGCGCTGAATAACGTCGACTGGAATAACGTCGACCACCTTGTTTGTACAGGCCTTGCACAACGACAGGTTAGGAGGAACAACGAAAGTATCCTACACACGATGTGGTCGACGTTGTTCTAGTCGACGCTATTCAGGCGACCCGCTAAAATGCTATTTTATTTCATTCATGTTTCTCATCTCAGAGGATTACAATAAATACTTCTGTCCTATGCCTACATTTAACTTTTTTTATAATTTATCGTGTACCTTTTCTGAATTTGTTACAAGTAATTTCCAAACGTCAATTGATATACGGTAACAAACCAATCAACAATCTAATGACACTCACGATCGAGTGGTTTCTAGAAATTCTAGCTTAGCCCCTGCAGAATGTAACAAGTATCGGCGGTGAGTGCGGAACGCGGGGGGTGGGGGGGTGGGGGGGGGGTAAAGAGTGCCTCGTAATCTCCCACCCCATCGCTCTTATCGACCTACCTATTTCAAAGTGACACCCGCTTATTGGTTTACGTAAGGAAATTCCAAGGAAGGAAATTAGTATGGTTGGTCATGGGAGTGAAGGTGCACGTGATAGGAATAGAGCAGCCCTATCATGGTTACAAGCTTCCTACGCGAGCTCATCTAGGAATTCACAGGCAAGGAAATTTAATCAAGTCTCAAGGTTTGATTTGTGTACTCAAATAACACAGATCAAAGATAGTGATGATGGTAATTCAAACAAGTATCTGCAGCTACGGAAATGGTTGGGTATCTATTATTCGTTGGACAGGTGTTATGAGAATCGTATTCACATGAACGGTTGGATGCACAAATTGAGCAGTGACCTGTTTTATTAGTATCCTCGGGTGATTTGTACTCAGGCTATAATTACTGTAAGCTTCGTTGATTGAATGTATGAGGAGGGTTTTCATTACACTATTGAATAGGGGTCAGAACGCTGTTTTCGTGCATTAGAATAATATACTATAGACTAAAGATACAAAACACCACTTTACATTCTATTTTGTAGTTAATAATATCACACTAATTTATCACAACACACATTTTACTGCAGATACTACATTATCATAAACTGTTCTTGTAATTGCGAACAGTATTTTTTTTATATTAAAAAAAAATATTTATGATTTGAATTTGTAGTAGCTCAATATTTGTAACCGGTCGTTTTGGATCATAGGAGTAATTATGGCATCTGATTAGATTACGTCACAAATTATTAATACAACTTTATACACATATTTGTCACGTTTCTTCTTAAATGACCAAAGAGACTACAGCGCTTGCCATGTTTATTGTTATTATGATGATAAATTTTATTTCAAACTCGGAGAAATAATAACTAACATTACGAACAACTTCACACAATGTGGTTAGGTCTATAAACTTTTTATGCGTTGTATGCAAACAGATATGTTTTCATTGCTTAAAAAGAATGAATAATTTGTATTTACATTGTGGGTTGAATAAAACATTCAAAGCAAATACTGATTTTAAAATAGAATTGCCCGAGGGGTGCACAAAATAACAATTGTAGTTAACTGGAAGATAACTCCCCACATTACGCACTTTTAGAACGAGTACTTAACAAGCAGATAGGGCAGCAGCCTGGAAGCTATGGTGTGGATATGAATAGTAAACCAATCGAAATGAATAACAAACTGTTAAGCCTGTTGAAACAAAATACAGCAAAAACTAATACATTCAAATAACTCAATGCAACAATTTCTAAGATTAAATCCTTGGATATAAAGGTACTCCGTAAACTTCATATTGGTGCAGTTGAGCTATACGTACTACTGTTTACACGCAAGTAGCACTCTAGTTCAAGAGATTTCTAAAAAACGGCTTTTCTATCTGACAGTAGACAGCGTTTTTCCTACTCAATATGCGTATATTCTGTTTATTAAAAAAATGCATTCATATCTATTGCATAAAGTGTGTCACATCTACGCTACATAATAGCAAGCATCGTCAAGTTAATTTCATATTCAGCGCAAACACCGTGACATAATGAGGATTGCAGAGGGTGGTAATTATGTGATGAAGCGGGAAATATTTCAGACGCATAATCGAACGGGGAAGAACAGTCTTGTAACATCGCAAGTTCTAATGTTACATGGTTGCATAATACTCTGGGAACGTACTTCTTACCTTGACATTCAGCGCTTTTGGCCGTGCATCTAGTTTGTTCTGTTAAATAATCCTATTTGCTCCACTTAGGATAGACTAACATAGGAAAACAACTACAAGTCCAAAACTATGATTTGATCATGTGCGGTTTGAGATCAATATTCGGCACTTACATTACAGACGATTATGCCTCATGTATTGAAGTTGTTTCACAAACACATCGTGATAATGAGTTATAACATATGCAGTGCATTGATTACATGTTTCATAAGCAAATAAGTATATATAGATATTCTTCGGGTTTCTGTATAAAAATAATGTATTAATATTAAGAACAGACTCAATCGTAGTCTACCATTATTATATAGTTGAATTATTGGCACTTTGGTACAAATTTAAAATAACACCTTTAGATGGCGGTATAGTAAACTATTTCTCAATTTCATTAATCGGGAAACACTCCCGTAGGAGTATTTGATTTCTATAAAATAGTGAACTACAGTATGAAAGAAAACATAAATAGAGTCTTGTGTACAATTTTATATAGTTACAATTTTAGTTTCATTCTGAGGTCAAAAATTGTATTTCCAAATCCTAATCTTTTCTTTAAGATGGTCATCGCTATCGTTTCTGTTTGAATCATTTGAATGGTGGCGTTGTAATATCGAGAGTAGTTATCATCTTCTACGTACATGTAAATGTTGATAATAGTTTAAATTGTAATTATTTATTTATTTATTTGTCAATATATCGTTAACAGGGCAGAGCCCCACCAGTAACGTATAACAAAAACAAAAACACATGTACAAACATACACGCATAACATAGTTCAAAAAAGACAAATACACAAGAAAATTGTAAAAACATCTTTAAAAAAAGAAGAAAAGAAACACGACAGTGATACTACCAAAGTCAACCTTAAATTAAAACTTAAAATTTAAGTTTGCACATAATTTGCACATAAAAGAAGCCAAGGACACATTAAATGGATCTAGCTGTGATGGAGCTAGATCATTGTAAACTTCCTGAACACGATTCAGTCAAGTGTATCGAAAAACATCTATACAGCATGAAGAAGAATTTTCTTTCAACAAACGAGATTTCAAAGTAATGAATTAACCACATGGCAGGAGATCGTTCTTTACTTGTGCGCCCAGTGCACTATCAACTACGAGGCTTCACAAGAGAACTTCACTATACATACACAACATCACCTTAATTCTCCCTCAGTAAATTATCATCTACGAGGCTTCACAAGAGAACTTCACTATACATACACAACATCACCTAATTATTCGCCCTTAGTAAATTATCATCTACGAGGCTTCACAAGAGAACTTCACTATACACACACAACATCACCTAATTCTCCCTCAGTAAATTATCATCTACGAGGCTCCACAAGAGAACTTCACTATACATACACAACATCACCTTAAAATTCTCCCTCAGTAAATTATCATCTACGAGGCTCCACAAGAGAACTTCACTATACACACACAACATCACCTAATTCTCCCTCCCGGTTTCAAAATATTTCCCGAGAGTAAAAACTTGGGCTGTTCATAAATCATTCTGTGATGTGTGTATCGATCTTTATGTCAATGCTCAGACGAGTAAGGTTGAGTCAATTTTTCTAACCTCATATATTTACTAGAAATAAGCTAAGAAAGAATTTGCTAAAAAAAATATGCAGAATTCTACTTGAATGATCGATGTGATCAAAGAAGTTTTATGAAAGTGCTTTCAAGGTTGTGGTTAGCCGTAAGCCTAAGGGTTTGCCTGATGTTTACGTTTTCTAAAGATTTGCATATAAATAAACATAATCTACTGCACGACGAGTCATAATTTTTAGATTACAAAAACATGTTTTTATTCTAGGGCAAATTGCGAAAATTACATATCCATTTCCATATTCATTCAAATAAATCGTAGCTATATTCTCCAATGTGGAAGCGGCTTCTTTCTGGAATTTTTCACTTTTAGAAAATGTTCTGCTAATGGCGTAAGTTTGTAAGTGTGCAAAGAAACACAACCAGTTGAGAAACGGTGATAGAAAGTATGGCATATTATTGGCAAGAGTTCATATGAAAACACATTTGATTTATTGGAAATTTACTGGGAATGGTGATTTAGCTAATCGGCTACACAAAATGAACGCTTGAATTTGAGGATATGACAAACGTTAACGATGGACGGATATTGGAGATTGGAGAAGTAGATACTGTTGGCCTGAGGCTGTTGGAGTACTTGCTGTAAAGGTTTAAACTAAAGGTTTGCGTTGTTAGATCCTTATTTCTTAGAAATAATCCACACTCTTCATAAAGGTAGAGAGAAATCGAATTTGATTTAATTTTCCCTTAATCTTTTTACCCGATTAACTCGAACAGCCTTTGTTAGCCCAGCACGAACTGCCAGAATGAATCTGAACTTAACCTGGACAACACAACAGCAGCGAGAAACATCAAAAGGGAAAAAATTATAACTCGAAACGCTTTCTGAGCTAGACACGTAAGAAACTTGAATCAGCAGTTTTTTCAACCCTTTCTATCCGTATAAAACATCTGTCCTATTGATGTACTGCAGAATCCGTCAACTAAAGAACAACGTCTGCTGTGAATTATTGTCCGCCTGCATACAGACAGACAGATAGATAGACAGACTGACTGGCAAAAAACGGACAGTTAGAGAGAGCGCCGTTTGACGATCTCGACGTTCTTCCGCTCTTTTATTAAAAATAATATAGCAATTTGTTCCACGGAACAATTTCTCAAAAAAAAAAAGATGGCGCATTACAAATGTCTGCCGACAAATTTACTGGAATGAATGTATAGTCAGCATTCCTAACAAAGGTAAGATCGTCAATTACAGTAGATAATGGTCCATTATTTAATAAATTGACGTTCATAAATTTTTAACATTATTAGTTATGAGATAATATAGAAGATTGTGATGCATGAAAATTACGGCGATAGCTATGAAATGAGATTTTGTAATTATATGTTATTGTTTACATAGATTTATTTATTCTGTTATTTTAATTGCCTTATTACTTTTAGGAATATTACACATAATTTTGTGCCCCCACCCCAGATTATTAAAGCCAAACCACATTTTAAATTAATTATCTTCTAACGAATTATTTATACCAGCACTACCGTTAAATTCTATCGTAATTCATTGTCTTCACTTTTATTGAATTAGCAGACTTCAATGAAATTACTCGTAGGCAAATGTTTTCAGGTACGGCTCATCCCGCAACACGATTAATGTAGGTGTGTTCTAACAATCTTCATCACTTCGTGTGTTGGACGGTCGAATGTTAGAACAGGCTCTGATTTATAATTGTAAATCTCCCTTTTAATTGAACGAGCTTACCGTGAATGAAGCCATTCAATGTGTACTGGGAGTAACAAAGAGTTAAGCAGGCTTACCGGTTTAATCATTTGTATGTCATCAAAATACTAAGTCGTGTAAAACCTATTATGCTCTGCGTTCCAGCACAATCGCGAAACAAAAGTTCTCGTCATTTTAGGTAGTAAAGCCTTTGAAATGACATTTTCTCCAATATGCGCAAGAACCGAAAACCACAAAACAAAATCTGAAATATACCAATATTGAGAGATTTTCAGTTTGAACATTTTATAACTGCAGTTTTTAGTAATTATTTCTCACAAAGTTTAAAAAATACAATTTTCCTTCTGCGGAGGTCGCGTGATGATTATTAATGACGAAATCTCATCAACGAAGGGATTATAATTCATTTTTCAAATAATTTGCGGTCGGGATTGAATTCCCTGTAAAACATCACGCCGTAGTATATTTTACACGAATTTAAATTTATCCAGCAATATTTTGATTGTATGCGGCAACCTTAGATGCCAACAGATAATCACAATCAATGCAATTTGTGCAGTGCAATTAGATACACGGAACACATTTCACTGATTTATACCAACTACAAACACAAATATAATTTGTGTACAGTAAGCTTTTGAAAGCAGGTCAGAAAAACTCGAGGAAAACACTACGTTAGTAATTGTGTACTTCATATTGTATTCTTTGTAAGGGTCATTACTCGTTAATAATGCTTTGTCAAATTTATAATTTCAATACTGCCGTGGGTGAAATCGATTATGTGGACAGTAGTGATTCAAACGCTCAGCCTGCAAGCGCTGGAGACCCGGCTTCATTCCTCAGACGAGTTCGGGTTGTGAAACTTCTGAATTGTTGCTGCATATGACTGTTCCTACTCACACTTTCCAAGTGAGTTATTCTTCTTCTATTTAGATTGTATTCTTTTGTTTTAAGAGGAGTTGCTGAGGTTGGCCCAACTGAAATGCACGCTCAGGTGTTGATGACTCCAGCTAAACGGTTAGTAAATCATTACCATGTCAATTATAAACATTGCTATTGATATCAACACTCAGTTGCAAAGAATAAGCTTTAAGAAATCAGTGAGAGATATAAGCCCACAAAAAACCAAAATTTTTTAGCTTCCCATTTATCCCATATACCCGTTTATCTAACGATTAATAAAATAACCTGCGCGTTCACATTGATTTAATCGTTGATATCCAATTCAGTATGAAAATGTTTACAAAAGAAAATCTAGACAGGTGGAATAAATTCCCGTAGTTCACAAAAATGTAGTAAATTATGGAGATTTTGGAAGTATTTTTTTTTGAATCGATGAATTAATTGAGGAAAGCGCGTACTGGATCTCATACATTTATTCATTATCAAAGTCCACGTAAAGCATGATATCGATGTTATTAACCATTTACTCTGAGAATCCAGAAAGCTGATAGCTTTAACTCGTCTCCGCGTGAGTTAGCCTCAGCGAGGCGTGATTTGCTGTTCGGCGCTTTCCTTGTCCTCAGCAATAGCTTTTACATCTTGGCATAATTTAAAGACATCTGCACTCTTCAATTATATCAGATTTTCAATATTTATCATAGATCAATCAGAAATTCGTTGTTATTTGGGTGTTTGTGACCATTTTCACAGATTCTAACCCTGGAAAATTGAATTTATTTTTGGTTTATTTTCTATAATCAATTAATGGGAAAATGCTACTATAGTATGCCTTTTAAATTCATTTTTACACAATTATGTAAAATAACAAATATATAAGACGTAATCGCGTAAAATAAGCATGCCTGCACTGATACCCGTGCTAGACTCTGGAAGGGGCCTGAACGAACGGCCAACGCCAAAGAAAAAAGCAACCAAAATCTAGGCTCTGAACTAACATTTTGAACAGATAATGTTATTTTGGTGACATGTTTTATAATGGCATTATACAATTGATCTTTAAAGTGCAATATCCATGAAATTTTACCATACTGGAAATATTAATATTAAACTAGTAAGATGTTAGGCGCAGAGTTGTAAAACTTTATTTATAGATCACACAAGTTACATTAAAGTTAATCGAAAGTTTTTTTTTTCAAACTAAACGGCGACAAAATCTGAGGTGGCCAAATCATTGAGAATGTCCGTCCGGTCACGAATATGTTAATTTTATTTTGATCCGATAAGTAGTGATAGATGAAATTAAATTTTAACAAAGTAACGTTACCATGGCAACGAAAAGTCGCATGAGGTTTCTGGCCACTATGCACTGCCACCTAGAAGTAATCAAAATACTATTTATTTTATTTATTTATTTATTATTAACGTCTATCCTATTCAGTTATAAAAACTGATTTACAAAGGAGGACAACTAAATAAATCTAATTACATAGATGCAGACACAACAATGAACTACATTTAAGTAAATATTTGAAATAGTAATATTACAACAATGCATTAAATATTCAACAAATTTGATAACAATAAAAAGGATATTAAATGCAATTTATGAATGAATCAATATTAAAAAGGGGGGGGGGAATAAAAAGAAAAAAAAAAAGAAAAGAAAGAAAAAAAAAAAAAAAAAAAAAAAAAAAAAAAGAAAAAAAAAAAAATTATAAAAAAAAACGAAAAGAAAAAAAAACTGATTTATTAGACGATCCCACTCAAACGAATTGAGGTTTCCAAAAATCGGAAACAGCAATCGGGGTAATCAATCTTTCGCGGAAAAAACCCCCCCGAAGCGAATCTTCATTCTTGTTTCAACCATCATTCTTGTGTTCAAATTTTGAAAACAATTTAGTGCAAAGATCTTGACTCTAATATTAATTAATCAGATTATAATTTTTTAAAATTTTTAAGTCAAAACTATCCAGCAATGATGGGGACACCAAACTCAAGTTGCAATTTTCCACCAGTGGGGGGCAACCAGACAATCTAGCAAAAAAATATAAATTTGAAAAAACATTAATACATAAAATAAAAGCAATAATAAAAAACAAAGAGAACAGCAAAATCATGAATAAAACATATGAAGATAAATTAACATAACATAAAAACAAGACAATCCCCCACAAATAAATGTAAAAAAAAATTCTTTTTTGTTCTTCGTTTCATTATATTGCTTCATTTTACTTTTAATTGTAATTCCTAGCTCAGAAAATTTGGGCTTTAATATCATAAAATTTGTTTCCCAAAAAGATACCCCTCTGTAAAAATGATTTTCTTATGATTCAGAAATTAAATTTAGGAATTTTCAAAGATTTCATTAGAATAGAATTTCTATCACGTAAAAAATTGAAAAATATTGGGAAAAAATACCTATAATACCTTTAAATATTTTGTATGTTTTTACCATACGCATATTTCATTCTTTCCTCAATCGGAAGAAATAAATTGAAAATCTTGCTCATAGGAATTGAATCAAACAGATGGTCAATTCTTTCTGAAGTACAACATATTCGGTAAAAGGTTTACGCCCAACCACTAAAAAATAATCAATAATAAGTAAATATAAAAAAATTCCCAAGTACCTAAACATTCTTTCTGTTAAAAACCTTTCATCTACTTATAATTCCTATTGCCCGATGAACTTTATTACATACATATTCATAAAGTTTCTTAAAATTTAAATTCAATCTGAAAACTCCAAGATATTTAAATTCAATACTCTAAAATTAGATTACCATTACATTCAACGTCAAATGAATACATTCATGCTTTATCATTAGCCTTTTTGAAAAAAACATAAAATTTTTTTACTATTTAATATCAAGTTCCTGAGTTTAACCAAACAAACCCCTCCTCTTTAAACTCTTTTAAAACGTCTTACTCTCTTCAACATCCCCACCTTTTAAAAAAAAACCAAAATCATCAGCATATAAAATTAATTTATTCCCCCATTATATAATATATCTCAGTAAAGAATAAATAAAAGGGGTCCTAATATTGATCCTTGCGGGACTCCCCAAAAAAATATTGATATTTTGAACTATATTTTGCAAGATTTATAACATTTTTCTTTTTAAAAAATAAACCGCCAATATTGTCAAATAAAGGGCTTATTTATCCTGGTTTTAGTTTTTTTTAAAAGAGGGAAAAAAAGGGACTGAAACAAAAGCTTTCCTAAATCCCCAAAAACAGCTCCAAATTTCCATTCCGCTTTCAATCCCTTTATAGTAAAATCGTAAAAGCTAGAAGGGCACTTTGCGTTGATCACCTTTTCCCAAAACCCTGTTGGTTTTTTACTTAAACCTTCAGATGCATCCATTCATTTAACCCCATGTGAAAATATTTTCAAAAAATTTTCCCCACAAAAGGAAGAGTTGTATAGGTCGTAAGAAATTTCCCATCACTCTTTTTACCCTTTTCCTTATAAAAGTGTTACCCTTGCCAATTTTAGCGTGTTGGGAAAACACCTAAAAGAAAAAAATGGGGAAATTAGATACGCCAATAATCCGCTATCGATGCGCATTTCTTGAATACTTGCAGGAATCTCTTGAAATGTTGTCGAGCTTTTAATTTTAAAGGGGTTTTTTGCTGAAATGCTTCTTCATTAGTTCCTTTTTCAGCGGGAGTCATCGCCTTTTCTATTTAAATCTTTAAACTTACAATTTCACTGGAAAAATTACATCGTTCACAAACAAAACTTTTCTGTAACAAACACGAATGTCAGGTTAGACTGTAATACCCCCCTTCTCTGCCAAAGAGGCTATGAACACTCTTTTTTCACTTTGTTTTCCTTCAACTTTTTTAAACTGACCCTAAAGATTTTGAAGAAAATCATTATCAAAAGAAGACTTAAAATGCTCACGCTTGAAAAACGAATCTGATTATTTACCTTATTTTTTAACTTTCTTTTATTCTCCCGTTGACTGCCTTCTAAAAAATTCTGAAATTTTTTGCGCAAATGGTCTCTCCTATGCATGGATTTTCCTAAATTGCTGTTAAACCCTGGGGCTGGGTTTTTCCCTTTTAAATTTAATTTTAGGGGGGGGCTTGCTCATTTAAGTTTCCCGGTTCTTTAACAAACTTTCTAATTATATTGAACTTACCGCCATACCAATTTTGGTCATTTTGGGCATCGAGGAAAAAGTTATTATTTTTACCAAAGAGTTAAAAAAGTTTTCCCAAGGAAATATTCAAGGTCCTCTAGATGGCGGTGGATTTTTTCCACAAAGTAAAAGGTATACCCCGGGTTTTCCCAATAACTTGACAAAATAAATATATTGGAAAAATGGCCCCATGGACAGCGAACGCGCAAAATTTTAAATTTAAAAAAATGTGCAATGTGGGTCTAGCTATAGCTTCTCGCTTACAACGCGTCCCAAATGAGGGGTTTCCCACTAACGATTTTTATGGGGGCACAGTAAATCAAAGCGACCAAACCAACCCCTTTGGCCCCCACCAATCGACGAGTGAACATAACCATCCAAAGATCGGGAACTGTTTTATTTTAAATGTGCCTAAATTCAGTTTTTTTATTTTTTTGTCATTTTTTACTTAGACGTTCTATTCCCTTTTTTTTAATTAAGTTTTTAATTTATATCTAATGGGTTTTGGCTAAAAAAAGTAAATCAAACAGTTGACGAATCTAGTCTGTTTGTGGGAGGAGAAAAGCATTTTATGTGGAAAATATGTTTGCGTCTTACTTCATTAACTGACTGGATCAAGTTACAAAATTGTAAAATTTTGTATGCTACTTTTTTGGGTAAAACATCACTTTTTACAACAAAAAAGTTGGGAATCATTTTATCGATAAAGTAGTGTTTTGTGAAAATTTGTATTCGGGTCAAAGGGATATCGAGTTTTTTGGAAAAAAATTTTATTCTATTTTTCCGTCATAGAGACATGAAAGCTTTTGGTTTTATTTCCCCCTTTATAATTTTGGGAAGTATATATTTAA
>JAMZAV010012916.1:0-17093 GCA_024449915.1 Sweltsa coloradensis | reverse complement strand
TATTCTTAATTAATTCAGTCTTTTCAATTCGGTTTTCTTTTTTATTTCTTCTTCTCTATTTTTTCTTTTCTTTTTATTTATTTTTCTTTCTTTTGTATATTAAATTTATTTTGATTAATTTAACTTAAATATAGTTTATCCAATTTAAATATAATGTTGTCTTATGTACATAGTTGTTGTGAGTTGTGACTCCTCCTTTTTAAATGTTGTCCTCCTTTGTAAATCAGTTTTTAACTGAATAGGATAGACGTTAAATAAATAATAAATACATACATAACTAGGAAAACGCTAAAGTCCCGCCGCGTTGAAGGATGAGCTTTTTATAGTTTTTAGTTTGCGTGGCATATCTTTACTTTTGCAAGTGCTTTGTTTTGTTGCCTACGCATTGAAGTGATTGTTGTCGTTTCTATTGTTTCTTGTCAATTGGTATTATTTACCTTAAAAAACTTATATTAAAAGCTTTATTTCTATGGATTCTGGCTAACTTTTTCAACTTTTTCTTTCAAAAGGTACTACATCACCATAACCTTAATGTCCATGTATAATATGAACGTTGTAGCCCCACCCGTTTGGTCAGAATTGGCAGATGGCAGAATGGCACGAAAATATCGCACAAAAAATCAAAAAACTTATATTAAAAGCTTTATTTCTCTGATTCTGGCTAACTTTTTCAACTTTTTCTTTTAAAAAGCAATACATCACCATTACCTTAATGTCCATGTGAAATATGAACGTTTTAGCCCCACCCGTTTGGTCAGAATCGGCCCAAATGTCACGAAAATATCGCACTAAAAATCGAAAAAAATCGTAAAAGTACGATATTCATGAGAAATATTTCTTCGATTGTACCCAAAAACGTAGCAAGTCTAAGTTCAGAGATTTCGAAGGTCCTGTCAAATTTTCATCAAGATCGCATATGCCGTTTGCCCGGTAGAGAGCGAACAAACAGACAAAAATACAAAAAAAAAAAAAAAAAAAACACCCGAGCTAAATTTTTGGGGGGGTCAGTGAAATTGAAGTCTTCGCTCGCTACGCTCATCCAATAAATAAAATATTACTATTCTAAACTTAGTTAAACAACACTGATCATTGTTTTGTTTTGCCTGCATCATTGTGATTAGTTTTATTTAGTTATCCTCCTTTGTAATTTGTAAATCAGTTTTTTTTTATAACTGAATAGGAAAGACGTAAAGTAAATCAAATAAATAATATGTGAAGGTAGATAGGGTGTCTACCTATATTTGCAATACACAGAGTAGAAATAGAAACATAATAGTAATTATGTCATAAACATTTTATAAAATAACAATATATTTGAATCTTTATTGACAAAGATTATTAAAAGTTGTGTGTAGCAATAATCAACTATAAACGATTGGGGTCTGACAGTGGCACCTTTCAATATGCTCATATGTGACAGCAATTAGACTTAGCTCAGCAAGGTCAAAGCGGTCGAGATTCGCTTGGTTATCGCTGGATAAGAGCCCGTTCTGCGCCGTAAGCGCACAGCCTGCAGAGACGTCGGCGGTGAATACTGTCTCACAAACTGTGCAACAATCAATGCGACGAAATTTACGTAAACGAAAAGTGTAAGACACAGTTTTGTAGAGAAAGTTTGTGCCTATCGATTGCTGCCACTCGTTATTTTTGGGGATTTTTTTTGTGGCTTGTGATCGAGTTGAAAATGCGGTGTTACGATTTTTTGCGATTTTCTTAGATCAATTTTTAATGTTTTGCATATTAGGAAAACGCAAAAGTCCAGCCGCGTTGATGGATGAGCTTTTTTAAAGTTTTTAGTTTGCGTGGGATATCTTTACTTTTGCAAGTGCTTTGTTTTTCTGCCGACGCATTGTAGGTGATAGTTGTCAAGTTTCTATTGTTTCTTGTTAATTTGTTATTATTTAACGTAAAAATCTTACATTAAAAGCTATATTTCTATGGATTCTGGCTAACTTTTTCAACATTTTCTTTCAAAAGGTACTACATCACATAACCTTAATGTCCATGTATAATATGAACGTTGTAGCCCCACCCGTTTGGTCAGAATTGGCCCAAATGGCACGAAAATATCGCACAAAAAGTCAAAAAACGTATATTAAAAGCTTTATTTCTCTCGATTCTGGCTAACTTTTTCAACTTTTTCTTTCAGAAAGCAATAAATCACCATTACCTTAATGTCCATGTGAAATATGAACGTTGTAGCCCCACCCGTTTGGTCAGAATTGGCCCAAATGGCACGAAAATATCGCACTAAAAATCGAAAAAATCGTAAAAGTACGATATTCATGAGAAATATTTCTTCGATTGTACCCAAAAACGTGGCAAGTCTAAGTTCAGAGAAAACGAAGGTCGTGTCAAATTTTCATCAAGATCGCATATGCCGTTTGCCCGGTAGAGAGCGAACAAACAGACGGAAAAACAAACAAAAAAAACAAACAAAAAAAAAACAACCGAGCTAAATTTTTTGGGGGGTTGGTGAAATTGAAGTCTTCGCTTCGCTCATCCAATTAAATTTTTACGAAAATACAAAATGCCATATCAATATAGTTAGGCCCTAGACAATAGTAATTACACATTCTAAAAAAAAATAGGTCAATATGTTTGTAACTTTAGATGTATTAAAGAAAACAAGAAAAAATACAAAAAATACAAATTTTGAGTTTGATAATTTTTTTAAGGGTGTTCCGACAAGTTTTTTTGAAATCCATTTCTAACGGAGTATCCTGAGACTGTCTGGATCATGTTCTGAAATTTGCAGCTGGTTACCTCTCCGATGCTGTTAGCTTCTTTATTTGAAGAGCTAGAGCCTGTCGTCGCTCTGATTATAATGTGTACGTGTAGGCTGTTACGACAATGCTTGGAAAGCGCTTTCATGTGAGCATGTTGTATTTGTGGGCATATTTATTGTAATTCTCCCACCCAAGAGGATGGAAGACCTAGAGCGACAATACCGCCCTCTGCAGCCCACATGTACAAAGAAACCACTAGAAGCACGTGTCGAGAGAACATTACACCAAACAGGAAACAATAATGCAAGAAAATGTTTTAACACTTGCGCTGAGAGGCTAACACACCCACACAGGTGCCTAAGACAAAAAAAAATCAGTAACCAGCTGTAGAAGCTAGAAATGAAATAATAAACTAAAGTGTAGGAAAATAACGGAAAAGCAGGAAAGCACAAAACAAAATTAAAAATTAGAATTTAAAAATGTCACCGTAACCAACTAATAATTGGATGAACGAAGCGAAGACTTCAATTTCACCGACCCCCCGAAAAATTAGCTCGGGTGCATTTCTGCATATGCGATCTTGATGAAAATTGGAGGTGACCTTCGAAATCTCTTAACTTAGACCTGCCACGTTTGTGGGTACAATCGAAGAAATATTTCTCATAAATATAGTACTATAACGATTTTTTTTCGATTTTTAGTGCGATATTTTCGTGACATTTGGGACGATTTTTTTTAGGTATATAATAACAATTAACAAGTTACAATAGAAACTTGACAACAATCCCCTACAATGCGTTCAAAAAGTACTTGCAAAAGTTAAGAGATCCCACGCAAACTAAAAACTCACAAAAATGCTCATCCATCAAGCGACTGAAAAAAACGTTCGCGAAGCGGCCTAGTTAAATAAATTCGTGTTTAGAGTCTACCCACACAGTTGCATAACTGATTTTCAGTGCGCGACAATAAATTCAAAGCCGACCAAGCCAACCTTGTTGTCGCCGACATCATCGACAAGCGAGCAATGACAAACTAGTGACAGGCATATTTAGAGGAAGCATCGATCAATCAAAGCTGGCACGGTGCCAGAATCAACAAGGCTAATTCGGAACAACCTTAGAATTTGTTATGTGCCTTGTGGCTAGGACGGTTCGAAAGTCACCGTTTACACATTCCTAAGCCAAGATATTATGATGGACCTAAGTCCATATCAGAAGTTTAATAATTGTCTAACTATAGCGGGATTCAAACTCTGATCTTTCTGCATTGGAAACGGAGACTCTAACCTCAAGACCAACGAACCATTACCACGTGATCCCATGAAAAACGTCAAATTTGATAAAATCCTACCTTGAGATAAGGAGTTATCTTCAAGTCTGGACAGAATGGGAGATAAGGTATTCGTCTAGCCTGGGAGATACCGAATCACTAGTTGTGCCATTGACATTATTGATTAGTCTGCGAAACTTGAGACGGGTCGTCTTTTGAAGATTGTGATCATTTCATGTCAATAAAAACTTATGTAATGTAATAATAAATGAATTAAACAGAATGGTACCATGGACATTGACACAGATTAATATTACTAGGAAGATTCCCAAACGCTTTATCAGGCGCGTTGTTGGTTGAGCGTAATTGTTTAAAAACGTAAAATTGCGATTGTCATAGAAATAATTATTCGATTACGCTCAAATTTCACACGAATATATTAATCCATAAAATTAAGGTTCTGTAAAAATATTATTACAATCGGATAAAGCATGTAGGTGTTATAAGTCGAAGAAATTTTAAAAATAAAAAAATACCGTGAAATTGCAATTATCATAAGAAATAATTTTTTGATTGCGTTCAAATTTCACACGAATATATTAATTCATAAAATTAAGGTTCTGTGAAACAATCATTACAAGCGAATAAAGCATGTAGGTGTTAAAAGTCGAAGAAATTTTAAAAATTGATAAAAATCGTAAAATTGCGATTTTCATGAGAATTATTTTTTCGATTTCGCTCAAAAACGTGACAGTTCTAAGATCAGAGATTTTGAAGGCCTCTACAACATTTCATCACAATTTGAGTATCGGTTTAGCTGGAATCGTGTTAACAAAAAGACAAAAATACCGAAAAAAAACATTCCGGATTTTTTTCTCCAGTGTAGTGAAATGGAATCTTCGCTTCGCTCGCTACGCTCATCCAACAATTGACCACTAGATGTGTATCAATGATACATGCTGGATATCTGGACAGCAGATGTTGGCTTCTAAGCAACAGTGAGGACTTACCAGTTTCGTAATGCGGGATATCTGGACAGCAGGCGGCTCCCAAAGTTAAAGCGCCGACCATTAAAGGTCCGAACTCCAGATTGTTAAGTGAGGCAATCATCACAGTGTCCCCTACTCCCACACCATGTTCCCTGAGGACCCGGACCGCTCCTCTAGAGTAGACCAGGATCTCGGAGAAGGTTTGCTTCGTCTCCACACCATTATCCTACAAGAACACGCAATACAAATATCATCACAGTGTATTGTAAATATTGTCTTCTGCCAAGTGAAACGGTCGTCCTATAGTGACTGGGAGCGAGCTGCCAAACGTTCTTCGTATTTTGAAACACGTTGTTGCCACATCAAATGCTATTTTTGCGAACACATGGTTTAGAATTGTTCTCCTGGATACGGTTTGATATTTTGTATTCTAATACACTCCATTGTCGCTAGGGATTAGGGAATACACCATCCTTGAAGAGGATAGGCGGCTCAGCAGTCAGCATAGCATCCACCTTTAGCCTTGTTCCGGCAGGGTACGGACTTGTATGTTAGTGAACAATGTACCATTTTAGAGTTGACAGCGGCTAATATGACTTTCCTGTCATTTTTTATTGTATTTATTGAATTAAAGTGTATCATATTCAGTTTAAAAACGTTTTTACAAAGGACAACAAAATAAATCTACTTACATAGTTGCAGATACAGCAATGACCTAACAGTTAAGTAAATATTTGAAATTCTAATATTAAAACAATGTTTATAACTAATAATTTTGGTAACAAATTCAAAAAGGATATTAAATGCAATTAAAATAAAATAAATTAAAGGGGGGGGGGGATGAAAAGAAAAGAAAAAAGAAAAGAAAAGAAAAAGAAGAAAGAAGAAAAAATAACAAATAACAAAAATAAATTTACTAGGAAAACCGCCGCGTTGTTGGATGAGCGTAATTGGTGCATTGAGCTGCCATGTGTTATGCGGATTTTCTGTTGTTCTGTGAAAAAATCATTACTTAGTTGAAGGTTTTTTTAAAATTAATTTAAATTAAATAAAAAATAAACTTTAATTTTTAATTTTTTTAATTAATCGTAATTTAAAAAAGAAAAAAATCGTAAAATTGCGATTTTCATAAGAAATAATTATTCGATTGCGCTCAAATTTCACACGAATATATTAATTCATAAAATTAAGGTTCTGTGAAAAAATCATTACAATCGGTTAAAGCATGTAGGTGTTATAAGTCAAAGAATTGTTTTAAAAAAGAAAAAAAAAGAAAAATTTCGATTTTCATGAGAAATAATTTTTCGATTGCGCTCAAATTTCACACGAATATCTAAATGCATACAATTATGGTTCTGTGAAAAACTCATTTAAAATCGTATAAAGCATGTAGGTGTTATAAGTCGAAGAAATTTTTAAAAAATCGATAAAAATCGTTAAATTGCGTTTTTCATGAGAAATAATTTTTTGATTGTGCTTAAAAACGTGGCAGTTCTAAGTTCAGAGATTTCGAAGGTCTCCAGAAAATTTCATTGCAATTGGAGAATCGGTTTAGCCGGAATCGTGCTGACAAACACACAAAAATACAGAAAGAAGAAAAAAAACATTCCGGATTTTTTTCTCCAGTGTAGTGAAATGGAATCTTCGCTTCGCTCGCTACGCTCGTTACGCTCATCCAAAAAAAACATCAAAAAAGAAAAAAAATGATTTATTAGACGATTCCACTCAAACGATTATGAGGTTTGCCGAAAATCAGGAACATCAAATCAGGGAGTAATCAAACTTTCGCGGAAGAAACCACCGACGAACGCGAATCCTCATTCTTCACTCATACGAAAATCAATTCAATGTTGCCTAACTGTATTTGGAGTGGGAGGGGAAGATGGAATATTTTCTAACATTTATAGTATAAGATTTAGTGTTCGCAATTTTCATGTTAAAAGCGGGCAACATGGCTTTTCCTATGTAGTTTTATGCGCTGAATCCGAAAACAAATGTTGTTTAACTGTTGATATTGTTTTGCATATTTAGACATTAAATCGTATTTTGGAGGAAAACTCTTGATTTTGTTGCCATATAATTTTCTTATTTTTTTTTACAATTTTCCCTAAGCAGTTTTATGCACTGCACACACACATTTTTTAAGCTTAAATCGTATTTTTTGAGGATATTATCTCTTGATTTGTTGCCAATGGGTTATCTTAAAATATTGTTTCGCGATCTTCCTGAGGGCAGCATGACTCTCCCTCTGTAATCCCTACCTCCTTGTGCTGAAGCGCCGTACGTAAGTGCAACATGGAGTTATGGTTAGCACTTCGAAGCCAGTAGGATCACGTTCTAACTAGGCCCACAAACAAATGAATGTAATGGGAATTACGTTCGTAAAACCAACTAAGTAATCTTGTCAAGTACAATCAGATCGTATGCAAATTTGAAAAATTACACTGTTGTAACAATAATATTGAACTAATAATTAACACGCATGGTTATGGGAGTGTTGAAAGTACGGGGAGAAGCTTGCCGCACTAACAGTGTTTAATAGTGTTGATGGGGGTGCCGGGTATTTAGAAATCCCGTTTTGAGTAGTGTAAGACTTGACCCCTGATCACAGAGTCACCCATAAGTTCTGTATCGTCCATGTTGAAGGGGTGAAAGCCACCCCCTCCCCCGGAAGGGATTGCTAGACGGCTGCATGCAGTTGCTACTGGATGAGGTGGTCGAACCCTGCACACACCCAGCCAATGCAACGCTGCAATCACTGGTTGCGGGACTACGTCTGGACTCTGGCTTGACCTTGAGGATATCAACGCATTCAAGATGTACCATAGAATTCCCTATTCATCTTCTTTCTGTGTTCTCTCACCACAAGCAGGGTTCAATAACATGTTTAAACAAACTGCCATACTAAATTCTCCTATGAAGGGTTTTCTACCAATCTTGGTATTGTATTATTATTATTATTATTTAGCCTTTATTCACAACAGAAACATACATTTCCACCAGTGCGAATATAATAGTACAAACATAAACATGAAAATACAGTACAGAAAAATTACAGAGCATATTGATTAAAATATATACATTTTTGTATAACTGATGTGTTTATGCGTTTGCGTGTGAGTGTGTGTGCGTGTGTGTGTATGTTTGTGTAACGTGTTACGTGTGTGTGTACGTGTGCGTGTTGAATATTTTTGTTGTGAGTGGGGTGTGCGTGTGTGTGTGGTCTGCCTGCGGCGTGTATGTGCGGTTACTGTCCTATAGTGTTGTTAAGTTCTGTTTTGTACGATGCTAAGTTAAGGAAAAAAAAAAAATATCTAAGTTACAGTTCAGTTTAGTTAATTTGTTATAAGTAGATTGCAATCTGTTTAAACATGCATATTTGCACATGTCAATTCTTGGTTTTGCAGTATATGTTTGTGCTTCTTGTTGCACGTTGAGGAACATGAAAATCCAGTTTACCAAGCAGTGAAGAGTCAATGAAATGATTAGCAATCTTGTACAGGTATAACATATCTGCAATTGTTCGTCTACTAGCGAGCGTTTTGAAAAAGTTTGTTTGACAGTACATTAGGTAATCACTTCTGTGAAATTCAATTCGAGATTTTAGACATTGAAGTTTAATAAATCTTTTCTGAACATTCTCCAGACTATCTATATGTAAATAATGTAGTAAGTTGAGCAGTTATCTAAGTCAGGTTGCCTATATATTACGGATATGAGCGAGACGCCACACCGTTCATTACCCTATATTGTACGCTCGAAAGTTCCAAGTATAAGTCTAGATATTATTTTTTTTATTTTTATTTTTCTGATACAAAAAAGAGTTCTGTCCACAAAGACAAATATAAATTCTTTCTGTGAGTGTTCAAAGGAACACGATATGGACTTCCAGCATAGGCCAAATCAAAAATCAAGAAACGCTCGAAAGTCAAAAGATTGGTTACATGTGCTTTTAGCACAGTGCATGACGTGTGTTTATCAATAAGCAAATGGCTCTACATTTGACGATAGAAAGTACAATGGAATGCAAACAAAACGTGTAACTTAACTCGCGATGTCACTACTCGACGTGACGAATATCATTCCTAATCCAGTGGCGTAACTACCGGGGTAGCAGGGGTAGCAGTGCTACCGGGCCCTGGAGTGAAGGGGGCCCTCTCCCTAGTTTCACAAAAACTTTAATAATCCCGAACATAGTAAAATTTGTAATGTAGCTATTTATTGCAATAATTGAATTCAAGTTTTGTGTTCATGAGAATCGAGACAAGTGCCATTGACGACCGAAGAGTTGTTGCCTTTGAATAACCACAATAATTATGCGCATGAGTTGCTCCAAACATCTCATCCACAGGTTTGACCATCTTCAAATATCTCCTAGTTTTCTTCTTTTTCTGCGAAAAGATCATGTTTTCTTTCTTTTGTTGACTTATATTCTGTATACTAACTTACTTTTGTACTTATGTATATACTGATTAAACTATGCTTCACTTCATTTACTGACAGAGTTCTGCACAAAATACAATACTTCCATCCCCACAGCAACCAGTATCGAGCAGGTTGTAAGAGTGAAAGGAAGTGCGGGTTATGAATCGTATCGTAGTAAGGTGTAAATCAACACAGTAAAACGTACTTATAACTCTCAAGTATAACTCTCAAATGTCGAATAAAAAGAGTCTTGAAGGCCGATAAAATATTAAAACAAGATAAACTTAAAAAAATTAGTGATTTCTTTATAATGAAGAAACTGAAGGACGCAGGTAACATAGAAAGCAAGACGTCGGAAATTGGATTAACAACGTCGATGTAGGGATAAGTTTTCTCAATTTCTCGGTTGAACTTGAATAAACACATAATGTTGAAAGAGCATGCATTTCTTTGTCTGACACATAGCTAAATTGCAACGGACAACATGAGGATGGGGTGGGGGCCCAATTTTGTCTTTTGCTGGGGGGCCCACTGCCAGGTTCTTACGCCACTGTCCTAATCTCCAGATCAGTTGTAAGATTGCAAGTTGCAACAAACGTAAACATTGTCTAACCTTTGAACACGATCCAATAGATATCTGAACAGAAGTCTGATTCTGATTAGATTAACTGTTCCAAGTCCATGTGAATACTATTCTGACGCAATTATTACAATGAAGAATTTCTTGACTTTTTGGCCAAGGTAAACAATGATGATTACGATTATACAAGATGTAGGCCTATCAACACCACATAAGCCCTTGCCAATAGCTTGAGAGTCAACTTGCGATATTAGATGGATAAATCCAAGCATTGTTCTTTTTTGTTAGTGTTTGTTTTCAAGAGAAAATAAAATAAATGTAAAGAATATTGAGTTTTTAAGGATGACAGTGACTTTTATGATGACTAGCTCAGAAGGAGAGTATGATGATAGGACTTAGACTTTTATGAGCCTATAAAGGCTAGCATAGGGCTAAAAGGGTTACAATTGTTGGGGTTTTGCAAATTGGTCTCGTGCTTTTTGATTTCTAAAGCAAGTTGTAAAAAAATTGAACGTGTGTCTTCAAATAAGCCAGATTGTATTGTTACGGTTTAGCGAATGTTAAGTATTGAAATAAATAGATACAAGGTTGACAGACAGTTTATCGAGATGAGAAACGAACGTGCATGAACGTTCACATGACCGTATAATATTTACAAGGCATGTTTTAATTGGATGAGCAAAGCGAAGACTTCAATTTCACTTCATGTTTTTTTGTTTTGTTTATTTCACTTACGTTACCCCAAGAAAAATAGCTCGGATTGTTTTGTATTTTGTTAGTTTTTTTGTCTGTTTTTTCGCTCTCTACCGGGAAAACGGCATAAGCGATCATTATGAAAATTAGAGGGGGCCTTCGAAATCTCTGAACTTAGACTTGCCACGTTTTTGGGTACAATCGATCAAATATTTCTTATGATTATTGTACTTTTACGATTTTTCCCCCGGTTTTTAAAAATATATTTTCGTGATATTTGGGCCGATTCTGACCAAATGGGTGGGGGTACAACGTTCATATTTTACATTAACATAAAGATTATGGTGATGTAGTGCCGTTTGAAAGAAAAGTTGAAAAGTTGTTTTAAATTCATAGAGTTAAGGTTTTTTTTTAATTCTTTGACATAAAGGTGTTACTATAAGCCTTTTACAGGTGTATAATTAACAAGTAACTTTAATAACGTAATCATTGGTCAGGAATATTTTTAAAAAAAGCTCATCCATCAACGCGACAGGAAAAAGCGTTCGCGAAGCGGTCTAGCTAGAAATTCAAATGATGCTAACACATTGAGTAGTAACAATCTCCGCAGAGTCAGTACAAGGAATCGGTAAGCAAGTACCCAAACTAGGGGATCTTAGAGTCTGCGGCGGTGAATTCTGCCTACCTATCATAATGTTAACTGATATCATAATATCACCTCTCCTCTTGTAGACCAAGGATATTTGCGCGTATCGGTTTTAAAACAAATCATAAGCAAACATTACAAAATGTAACCTTTTGGCACATCACATTTTTTCAGAAGCCACACTTGGCATTGCCCCTAAATTCGTTGAGGGGAAAAAAAATTGGTCTATAAGAGATGTTACGATACCAGGTACATTAAAGGTATAGGCAGAATCTCTTCCGCACTCTGGTATTGTTGGTGGAGGTGCCAGGTTGACAGAATCAACCGTTAGGTGGGTTGCCTCCTAGGTTGTCCCGAACCCTGAACCCAGTTAAGGGTCGACAAGAAAGTTCTGCATTGAACAGCAACTAATCGTCGGTCGTGCAGGTTTTATCGTGAGACGGCCTGACGGACGGAGAGATGCTTCGCTCCCTAATGCCAAGG
This sequence comes from Sweltsa coloradensis, assembly GCA_024449915.1. NCBI lineage: Eukaryota > Metazoa > Arthropoda > Insecta > Plecoptera > Chloroperlidae > Sweltsa > Sweltsa coloradensis. The sequence continues at coordinate 5,279 of JAMZAV010012916.1, read as the reverse complement.
TCATGTCAGCCGTCAGACCATGTACAATCAGGACTCGACCGTCTTTATACTAGCGTTGCCGCTCGTTAAGGTATCGCGCATTCGTTTAATTATTGTTGTCGATTGAAAGTAGCATAAATCTGAAACGATATTCGAAGAACGAATCATAATAGTTTTTGTGGGAAGCCTGCCCAGGGTGCAATTCATGCCCCTATTGAGGTGTCTAACTAGGTATATTGCAGATAGAACAATTGTGAAGGGATGTCCGAGGACTGTTTAAGAGGACTTAATCCCTTGCATTCGCATTAACGACTGAGGAAAACGTCGGAAAAACCTTCAGTCAGGATTGCCGGTCTCGACGGGATTTGAAACCGGGACCTCCCGAATCAGAGTCGCGCGCTTAACGCTCGAGCCAACACTCTAGGTTAAAAATCATAATACCGTTTTAACTAAATGGTTTGTTGTAAAATTAGCTTCATTTTTTAAACTATTCACGCCTGCTCATTTTTATCGGAATCCTTACATTGCAATCCTTTTGTCCATCATTGGTCCATCGTTCGTTTATAATAGCGAAAAAAAGATCCGAGAAGACTAAATCGATTATTGATCGTTTCGGGAAATAACCTTATCTCTCGATCAGGCGACATCCCCTAGTCTGCATAGACAATAAGACGCATCCTGTCAGTGTCATCATGCATTAGCGCTGGCGGATAACAGTGTATTCTACAAGTTTTGGCGTCGATGCAAAATAAATACATAATATATATATATATTAGAATCACAATTGTAAACTTGTCGGGTTATTTCGCCACGTCGATTTGACTTACCCATGTCAACGTTTCTGGACCGCTCTGGGCCCCGTCATCAGGACGACTGACTGCTGAAGCTCTCGCTCGGACTAGTTGAGTCGGAAGTAGATGCGAACTTTAATACGAACTTTACGAACTACGAACTTTAATAGGAAAACTATGACAACACGTGCTATGTCACGCGCTAATGAGAAATAACGATATTTTACCTTGACAACACGTGTGGTCACGTGCTTATAACTTTTACTATTAGGCAGTGTTGATGACGATGCGCAGTATCAACAACTGAGCATCTACTTCCGACTCAACTAGTCCGAGCGAGAGCTTCAGCAGTCAGTCGTCCTGATGACGGGGCCCAGAGCGGTCCAGAAACGTTGACATGGGTAAGTCAAATCGACGTGGCGAAATAACCGACAAGTTTACAATTGTGATTCTAATACTTCGGGCCACGAAAGCCTTAAAAACTTAATATATATATATGCAGACATTGTATTTTCGGGTAGTCCGTGTGGTTTTATTATTAGTTCCAACGTTTCGGGCAGTTCTCCCTGCCCATCTTCAAGGAAATTTAAAACAAAAAACAATATCAACACAAACAAAAACCTTACTTCTTAACAAACACTGCAACTGGATACAAAGACAAAACCAAAAAGCTTAGAAAACATGGGTACTTATGACAACATATTATGAACATCCAGATATTTTAAAAACTGTGAAGACATCAACACACTCTATTACTTTTTAGATGACCTCAGCGTACGAGTAGATGGCTCAAGGGGTTCTTGTTGAGTTTTCTTCTCTTGTCAACTCTTGTTGTCGGAGGTGGACGGCCTAAAAACATGTCCACAGGGAGAGCTTTTGGTTGAATGAATGACAGCTTCTTGCAAAACATGTTTCCATGTGGCTGGAAGTCTTTATATATATATATATATATATTCCTCCTCCTTCCTCTATATTCTATATTAAAAGGATTTTTGTAATGATTTAAAAATCAAATTGTGTATAAAAACACAAAAATACACAAATTTCCGGGATATCCCGGACGTTTTGTATGTCTGTAGTAAATTCATTTTGAAGATGTTAAAAAACAATTTTATTAAAAAGTTGTAGAATTAAACTCAAATTCGAATTTTTTCAACTTTGATGTCAATTTGGAATCCAAAATCAGCATATTTTTCCAAAAAGATCAAGGTAATATCTAAAAAGAAATCTTAAATTCATTAAAAAAGTCACAAATTACAAATTGTTACGGTAGAAAGCAAAATTTCGGTTCCACTCATTTGCCCTATAAACGGTTATAAAAGTGATTTAGATTCTAGTCCACTGGGCCTTCGTCAAAGTTGAGACAACCTTATGAAACTACTATCCATATAGTTTTCACAAAATTGAATTACCTAAATGAAAATATATTCTGCGGTGGGGGGAGGGGGGGGGGGGGAAATATGATGTATGTGTGGCAGTTGTTATTTAACGAATGACACATCAATCAAGCCTACTATCATTGCAGCTGTCAGAATCAATTCTGCACGCTATCTTAATCTCACCACTTTTTTACATCCTACCAAGCTACGACTCCCTGTGACCGATAACAAAACAAATCACCTATCAAGCATTACTTTCTTTCTTAAGTACAATCCGTATCGTGCACTTGTTTACAATAACAATGCGATAATAAAATTGAAGACCCGGGACTAGATGCTACTACGAACTGCTTGAATTACAGTTGCGAATGATAAGAGTAAAGCAAAGTAGTTTAGTATTTTGACATGAACTGGAAAAATGCAGCAAAATTCAAATACTTGATTTACCGTATTTCTAATGTTGAGTTAATAATATGGGGCTATTACAGTGGACGCTCGTCTGTATACCGTAATATAGTAGGGCTGCAGTTACGGCAATTCGTTGGTCTTGTGGTTAGCGTATCTGTTTCCATAGCAGAAGGTCCAGGGTTCGATTCCAGTTAAATTTAGAAGTTTTTTAACTTCTGATTTGGACATAAGTCCGTCAGTTCTTGTCTTAGGAGTTTGTAAACGGTGACTTTGGAGCCGCCTACCAACGAAGCACATAATAAATTCAGAGTTGTTCTGAATCGGTCTTGTTGATTCTGACGTTGATCCGCGGGTGTTCGCACTGTCCATACCACTGATTGCTATATTTACTATTACAAATATCGATCTATGGTTGGTAATCGCTCACTCGTCGATTGCGTCGGGACCTACAGGGTTAGCTTGGTCGCATTGATTTACTCTCCTCCACGGAAAATCAGTTACAACTGAGTGGGTAGACTCTCTAAATACAATATATTTATTTCTTTATTTATTAAGCAATGCTCACTATGCGTTAGTTTGTTCGTGCCTTGCATAAACACAACCTACGCCTCTTTAGATGACAAACTCGTTCACGCCTCATGGAGAGGGGATGGGACTAAATCTCATGATTTGCTTCTTGAACGTGGGCACTTTTGAAAATAAATCCTATATCTTGAGTATAACGCATGAGCTGATGTTTCCTCTGTTGGTTCATAGCCATCAGGCAGGTACCGAGTTCCTGTGCTGTAACTACTTCATAGGTTGTTAAATTGAAATTATTTGGACGTACACTGTTCTTAAAATAAATATTTTATTGTAATATTTCGACACAAAGTCTAGTGTCTTTATCAAACTGGGTTGAACAAAGCAATGTTTTAACAATACAAACAAATAGAAAATAACAAAAACGACCATGAAACATTTATGCCAACAAATTATGATTAAAATGAAAATAAAACATTGCAGAAATAAATTATGTACAAATAATAGGTGAGGATAAGAACATGAACCAAAACGTCAAACATCCCGTTTAAGGCAGCAATGTACTAGGCCTTATCTTAGGACAGAACCTATTCCATATTGGATTTATATATATATAGGTGCCGGGGCAAATGGGGGGAGACTATAGCCCCCCCTTCCCCCCCACAATGTCGAACAAGAGCATCGCGTAATTTTGACGCGGCAAGATTTTGTAAACTGTCACTATGTGGATCTTCACGATTTTATAAAGTGTCGACGAAAGCAAGAATGAATGTTAATAATTTTTTTAAAACAACGCTTAGGGTTAAATGTACTAAAAAGTAAAGAATAAATTTTCGCCCAACAAATTTCTGCCTTACTCGGAAATTAAAAGCGTTGGGCGCTTTCCTTCCATGAACAACAAAATTCTGTAATCTATGTCAATACCGTAAGCGCCCAACGCTTTTAATTTCCGAGTAAGGCAGAAATTTGTTGGGCGAAAATTTATTTTTTACTTTTTAGTACATTTAACCCTAAGCGTTGTTTTAAAAAAAAAAAATTTTTTCATGTAATATTATTTTATACTTTTTAGTCTTAACGAATGTTGTAATCGAATATGTGCTCACTGGACGTGTCCGAATTTCTGCATCTGGTTGGCCCATCCTTACTAGCTGTGACTAATTTCCCATATGAACTTTGTTTGGTTAATTAATTACGATGAATTAATTGATTAATTAGTGAATCTGTTAATTGATTCATCTATTGCCATCAAGAATACGTATGTGTGAAAAATTTCAGCTCGATCGGACATTGGGAAGTGGGTGAAATATCGATTATAAGATTCCGTCCAGACAGATAGACAGACAAACACATGAAGCTAATATAAGCGTTGTAAAAATCAAAAACGTTCTGTGACTATGCGCCCCAGCCCCGCACTAGCTGGGGGGCATACCCAACAGACCCCCTCCCCCCCCCCCTTTGTGCCAGGATACATACATTTTCTGACACAATTGTTTCATAATCAGTTTTGAAATCCCCACCCAAAATACACTTCCGATGCCACTGAACTTTTTAAACCCTTAACTCTTAACCCCGAGGTAAACCGACAGTGTTGGCTCGAGCGCTAAGCGCTCGACTCTGATTCGGGAGGTCCCGGGTTCGAATCCCGTCGAGACCGGCAATCCTGACTGAAGGTTTTATCCGAGGTTTTCTTCAGTCGTTAATGCGAATGCAAGGGATTGAGTCCTCTTAAATAGCCCTCGGACATCCCTTCACAATTGTCCTATCCGCAATATACCTAGTTTTAGTCACCTGAAGAGGGTCACATCGGTTAAATCTGATGTGTATACCCTACAGCGGGCATCTTGCAAAAGAAAGTAGCCCCGTGGTAAGAGTAACCCTGCCCTAACAATCGAGGATAAAACTGTATTCCAGTGCAAATGTAGTACAAGTACAAGTTATGTGTGTGTGTGTGAGCGCAACACAATTTTCGACTTTTTCTAAGAATTAAGGGGAGGCCGGCGTGATTTGATGTTCAGCGCGTTCCCTTGTGCCGCAGCCATAAATCATTACATCTGAAATCTGAATACACATTGTATACTTGACAATGAAGGACATCTATATCTCTCTAGCATATCAGATTTTCAATATTTATCATAGATCAATCAGAAAATGCGTAATTATTTTTTTTTTTACCATTTCACAAAATTCGAAAAATTTTTTT
>JAMZAV010012915.1:0-16200 GCA_024449915.1 Sweltsa coloradensis | reverse complement strand
TGTAATTACCCAGGCCACAAAAGATTCAGCCCCATAGGGCGCAATCTAGTCGGGGAAGAAGTCCTGGGGCACAACAACATGGGGGGAAGCCTCCGGAAACACAGTGAGATTGCCAGTGTGTCTGTTGACGATGGAGACGGCGTCCCCCGAAAATTCCACAAGTAAGTGTCAAAATTTTCCTGGGTTTAGTTTTTAAATCACTCGTCAATAAAAATTTCCGGGGTCAAAAGCTTCTAAAAAATATACTAACATAAAATTAAAATGTCAAAAAGAATCCAACAAAGCAATTAATCGCGAAAAAAATTCCGGAAGTGCCCGCAATTTAAAGTGAAGGTTGAACCCAGCCACAGGGGTGTCACGCTGCAGAATTTTAAAAAAATCTTACAAAAAAAATTAGAAAAACTTCGAATCCCCTTACATTTCTACAATGCCGTAAATGCGGGTAATACCAAAAGGTTTTCGAATTAAAATTCCATTTTTACCTACACGGAAACCCAAAGAAAAACGCGGAAAAAGGGCCTCTCGTCATTCATCCGCGATAAAATAAAATTTTCAAGACGTAGCAAACACCCGTGAGGAGCTGACGATCAAGAATCTTCCCACTGAAGTGTCAACCTCCTGGGGGACGTTTTATGTAAACGTACAACACCACCATGCAAAAAATTCAGGGTAAATTTTTTAATCAATTCAAAGACGACTAAAAGGGCTTTCGCTCTCATCAAAAAAACAGGATAGGACTAGTAGAAAAATTTTTAGCTCATCACAAAACCACAATAATTTTTTGGAAAAACTGTCGAAAACATCTCATCCAAAAAAAACTGACAGAGGGGGAATCGCAATTTTATCAAAAGGGCTTAATTTGGTGTGTCCCCTAAACATTTGAACCGACTGGACACCCCAGCGTCAGAGAATGGCAGTTAGTGTTTTAAACCCTGAAAGCAGAGATGACCTCGACCCCCAATCAAGACCCTATTAAGAAACGACGCGCCCGCCCCCTTTAACTTGTGGGCGAGCGAGATGCAACCCTCAAAAAATTTAAAGTGTGACGCGCGGTAAAAAATTCCCAGCTAAAAGGGAAACACCCGGGTTTTTTATTGACAAAACGATTATAATACAAAATGACAGATATTTTTAATCTAATCTTATCAAAAGTGCTAAAGCCCCGACCAAACAAAGAAACTAGGATTAAAACCTCAAAAGGGAAAACACGATTACCGCAATAGACGCACACGCCTACACCACGCATAGTAAAACACCTCACGTGTATGGACTTCCAAAGAACATAACTAAATTCCACTGAGACCCATAGAAGCCCAGGAACTCTCCATGTGAAAACTATCAAGAATTTTCTTCTAATCCTAAAACCTTTTTCGGGTCCCCATCTCATTTGTCAACAATACAACGATTTTGTGTCCTCGATAAAGGGACGAACCGGGACTCTGAGTCATTTAGTAAGTTATGTGTTTAAACCTTTTTCCTACTTCCTCGAGCTAAAACCTAAAGTGTTGAAAAAAGGGTTAAGACGGACCCAAAATTTAAAAGAGGAAAAAACGTCCGATAAAAGCCTGATGGAGATGGACAATATGCCTTTTTTGAAGCTACTTCGGGTTTTAAAGATATTTTTACCGCCAAGGGAAAGGGGGGTTTGGCAGGGGTTCACCTCTCTCTCCATTTTTGGCCAAACATATAAAGGGAAGACTTTGAAGAAAAGGCCATAGAATCATATACTTCAAACCCGAAATGTGGAGTCGGTACGTGGACGATGTATGGGCTTCTGGACACACGGTAAAGAGGAGGGGATGTTATTGGGCATCTAACTCACAGTCAAAGGATATACAATTCATATGGAAGTTGAAAAAAAATAATTTTCTCCCCCTTCTTGGGGCATTCTAATCACAAAACAGTTACCCAAATGGGAACAAAATCACAAAATAAATTTGCTACCCTTCCACGAAAGCCCCCTCACACAAACCAATATATAAATTTTAAAACAAAAACCCCTTCAGTCAAAAAAACTAATCAGCGTTTTAAACCCCTAGGGGGACAAAACAAATGCTCGGGCCCAATTGCTTGAAAACAAAACAACAATTTGGCAGACGTATTCACAGCTAATGGGTATCCTAAAAAGCTAACAACTGTGTTTTTAAACAGTCATCCCCCTAAAAAAAAACGTAAAGAGGACATACCACGCATACAATTCGATACAATATATTCCCGGATTTTCTGAAAAATTCCGTCGCATCACGAAGAATTTTTAAAGTCAGAACTGTATTTAAATCACACAACGTTACGTAGCATAATTTTAAAAAAAAAACCGCGATCCAAAAAAAAGTCAAGAAATGTAATTTCACCATACCCCTGGGACTGTAACAAGAGAATTGGGGAAACTCAAGACCATAAAACCCCCATAGGTGAAATAAAAAAACAATAGAAGGGAAGACAAGGATGCCCTCAAAATTAAAAATCATTTTGACGTTGGGAAGGAAAACATCAATTGGGAGGGGGTTAAAAAAATCTTAAAAAAAGAGAATGCCGACATAGGGAAAAGGAAAAAAAACGCGTCAGTCTGCTTTTAAAATGTAATTAGCCCGGGCCCCAAAAGAATTCAGCCCCATATGGCAATCTAGTCAGGGAAAAAGTCATAGGGCCCCAACAACATGGGTGGAACCCCCGGAAACACAGTGAGATTGCCAGTGTGTCAGTGTCTGACGATGGAACGGACTCTCCGAAAAATTCAACAAGTAAATGTCAAAATAAGACCTCGGTTAGTATTTAATACATCGTCAAATAATATATACCGGGTCAAAAAGCTTCTGAAAAAATATACATAACATCAAATTTAAACATGTCAACCTCAAAGTCCCCCAAAACAAGCAAATTTAAACGCGAAACAAATTCCGGGTGCCTCGCAAATAAGTGAATGTATCGCAACCCCCCCCCCATGTGGGGGTCACGTGCAAATTTTTGAAAATCTTACGAAAAATTAGCTAAACATTCGAATCACCTTTCATTTCTGATCAAGTGCCTGAACGCGGGGGAATACCACAAGGTTTTCGAATTAAAAACCAGTTTACCCCAACGGAAACACAGACAAACGCGGACAAAGCCCCTCGTGCATTCATCCGCGATCAAAACAATTCATAGAGTAGCAAACCGTGAGGAGTGACGATAAGATCTTTTCACATGAAGTGTCGAACCCCCTGGGGGACATTTTGTAACGTACAACACCACCATGCAAATAATTCCGGTAAGATTTTTTAATCAAATTAAAGACCCACTAAAAGGAACTTTCCTTCATCAAAGAAAAGGGTGGATAGTAGTAAAATTTAGCTCATGCACAAAAACCCCAATAATGTTCTTGGGAAAAGTCGTTTAAAAATCTCACCCAAAAACGACAGAGGAGGAATCGCAACTTTTTTGAAAGGGGTTTAAATTTGCTGTGTCCCCCAAACTTTGAACCGACGGACCGCAGCGTCAGTAGAATGGCAGTTAGTGTTTTAAAACCCGAAAGCAGGTGACCTGCGACACCAATCAAGACCCTATTAGAGAAAAAGACGCGCCCGCCCCCTTTTAACTTTCGGCGAGCGAGATGGAAACCCTCAATAAATTAAAGCGTGACGCGTCGGTCAAAATCCTCCCAGCTGACAAGGGAAACACACAGTTGTTATTGACACAAACGATTATAATAGCAAAATGACAGATATTCTTACATCTACATCTTATCAAAAGATGCCTAAAGACCGCCCCAAACAAATAGAAACTAGGATGTACAACCTCATAAGGAAAACAAGATTACCGCAAGTAGTACGCACACGCCTCAAAACCACGCAATAGTAAAACACCTCACGTGTATGGACTTCCAAAGATACATAAACTGAATGTCCCACTAAGACCCTAGTAAGCGCCAGGAACTCTCCATGTGAAAATCTATCAAGATATCTTCTTCTAATCCTAAAACCATTAGCGGGATCAACCATCTCATTTGTCAACAATACTAACGACTTTGTGTCCTCGATCAAGGATCGAACCTGGGACTCCGAAGTCATTCTAGTAAGTTTCGATGTGATTAACCTTTTTCCTAGCATTCCTCGAGCTGAAACTTTAAAGATAGTTGAACAACGGTTAAGATCGGACCCGAAACTTAAAGAGAAACAACTGTCCCGATAAACAGCCTGATGGAGATGTTGACAATATGCCTTGTTGAATGCTACTTCAGGTTTGAAGATGATATTTACCGCCAAGTGAAGGGGTTGGCCATGGTTCACCTCTCTCTCCATTGTTGGCCAACATATACAGGGAAGACTTTGAAGAGAAGGCCATAGAATCATATACTTTCAAACCCGAAATGTGGAGTCGGTACGTGGACGATGTATGGGCCCTGTCTGGACACACGGTCAAGAGGAGCTGGATAGTTACTTGGAGCATCTTAACTCACAGTCAAAGGATATACCAATTCACTATGGAAGTTGAAAACAATAATTGTCTCCCCTTCTTGGACATTCTAATCACAAAATCAGTTACCGACAATGGGAACAAAATCACAACTAAATTAGCTACCTCGATCTACCGAAAGCCCACTCACACAAACCAATAATAATTTTAAATCAAATCACCCGTTATCAGTCAAGAAAGGCATAATCAGCTGTTTAACCGCTAGGGCACAAAAACTGGCTCGGAACCAATTAGCTTGAAAACAGAACAACAATTACGGGCAACGTTTTTCACAGCTAATGGGTATCCGAAACCCCTTACAACTGATGTTTTTAACAGTCCCTGCCACTAAACAAAAACGTAAAGAGGCATACACGCACTACAATGTCGATACAATATATTCCTGGATTTTCTGAAAAATTCCGTCGCATCACCGAAGAAGTTTAATGTCAGAACTGTATTCAAATCATCACACACGTTACGTAGCATAATTTTCAAAACAAAACCAGCGATCCAAAAGAAGAGTCAAGAAATGTAATTTACACCATACCCTGTGACTGTGAACAAGAGTACATTGGGAAACATCAAGACCAGTAAACATCCGCATAGGTGAACATAAAAAAACAATAGAAGGGAAGACAAGGATGCCATCAAAATTAAAAATCATTTCGACGTGTGCAAGGAAAACATCAATTGGAGGGGGTTAAATAATCCCTTTAAAAGAAGAGAATGCCCACATTAGAAAGAGAAAAGAAGCTGCAGTCATGTCATGCATTGAAAATGTAATCAGCCAGGCCACAAAAGAATTCAGCCCCATATGGCGCAATTTTAGTCAGGGAGAAGCACTAGGGCACAACAACATGGGTGGAAGCCTCCGGAAACACAGTGAGATTGCCAGTGTGTCAGTGTCTGACGATGGAGACGGACGCTTTTCCGAAAATTCACACAAGTAAGTGTAAAAAAATATAGACCTCGGTTAGTAGTTAATACACTCGTTAAATAATATATATAATAATATATTTTTATTATATTAAATATATATATTATATATATTATAATATATAAATAATATTATTGCCGGCCCGTCTGGGCCCGGGGTAGAATTGGCCCAGAGCATGGCTCTGCTCTTCGTAAAAGGCGATTCAAGAGAAAAAGTCCACCTCGCAAACATCAGCTAGGAAGAGCGGAGTATCTTACTCCCCGAAACTATATATATATTATATATATTATAATATATAAATAATATTATTGCTCCCGTCTGGGCCCGGGGTAGAATTGGCCCAGAGCATGGCTCTGCTAATCGTAAAAGGCGATTCAAGAGAAAAAGTCCACCTCGCAAACATCAGATCAGCTAGGAAGAGCGGAGTATCTTACTCCCCGAAACTAGAGGCGAGCTCTGGAAATCGTCGTCGGGGACCTTGCCCCCTTCCCTTGACGACCCCCCGGCGACGGTGACAATAACATAACGAACGATGACAAAGACGATGACGACCGCGAAGTGAGAAACCCCCCTTCCTCCCCTTACCCGTGGCTGGTTCTGACCAGCATGGGCTCCTCCTCCCCACCCCCCTTAGGCTAGAGTGGTGCATTATGACCTAACGGTTGACGCGTCCTTAATCCAAATAAACCAAAATCGTCCGAGCCTCTTCCGGATGTTTATTATAGTCTTCCAACGATCCAGGCTTCTGGGCAGACTTTCGGTCCGGTCCGGGCTTTCGGGCCGATTTTCGGGCCGGTCGGACTTTCGGGCGGGGCCAGGATCAGTATCTTTTAGGCTAGGTTCGGGTGGGCCGGGCAACCGTTTTTTTTTTTTTAATTCGCATCTCTTGTTGGAGTTAAATCTGACAGCTTGCGATGGCATCCCTATAGTTTCGTTCTTCTGCAAACAAAGTTTGAGTCGGGGACCCTCCCCCTTCCCGTGACGACCTCCAAGACGCCATGACAATTGACACAACGAACGATGACGATGACAAAGACGATGACGACTGCGACGTGCGAATCCCCCCCCCTTTCCCCCCTCCCCCATACCCGTGGCATGGTTCTGACCAGCATGGACCATTTCTCCCCATATCCCCTAGGCTAGAGTGGTGCATTATGACATAACGGTTGACGCGCCCTTTAATCCAAATAAAACCAAAATATCTAGTTGGAGTTTAATCTGACAGCCTGCGATGGCATCCCTAGTTCCCTAGTTCTGCAAACGTATGTTAGCACACCACTTCTATATATATTTGTTGATTTCTGTTTTTTTATGCTTGAAGGGAGTATCTTGGCATGGTAAGTATTTATCAGTGTGTTGGCGTATTCGTGTAATAGTTTGTCTCGGGCTTTCAATTTCTTGGAACGTCAATCACCACTCATCAATATCTAAACTCCTCTCGAAACATCCTATCGTGGCTAGAATCAGCACCACCGGGCTGGGCAAGGAGTAGACTTCAAATTGATTACATACTAAAACAACTAGACGAATTTTATAAGAGGTAAATGGGTGGTCACCTCAATTGAAAATAAGATCAGTAAGAGGAAAAGTATAATGATCGGTTTTATTGATAATAAATTATAGAGCCGTAGCGATGAGCAGTCAATATTTTGGGAGGTAAAAAGTGTACACTTTGAGTAGTTTAATGACCCTGTGGATGGAGTGCCACTGGGTTTGGTTTGTTCGTGAGGTAAGCGCAGAGGTGGCTTGGAGCAACGGGAGGTGTTCGGTGCGTAGGCGAGCGTGCTAGGGTACCCGCCGCCGGGGGCCGCTCCTGAAACATCAACACACGAAATAATAGTTTGTTTTATTATTAAAAAAATAAAAAAATAATAAATAAATCCGTATTTAGAGTCTACCCACTCTAGTCACACAACTGATTTTCAGTGGGGGACAGTAAACCAACCCCCGTCTGGGCCCGGGTTAGAATAGGCCCAGAGCATGGCTCTGCTAATCGTAAAAGGCGATTCAAGAGAAAAAGTCCACCTCGCAAACATCAGCTAGTAAGAGCGGAGTATCTTACTCCCCAAACTAGAGGCGAGCTCTGGCAATCGTCGTCGGGGACCTTGCCCCCTTCCCTTGACGACCCCCCGGCGACGATGACAATGACACAACGAACGATGACAAAGACGATGACGACCGCGACATGAGAAACCCCCCTTCCTCCCCTTACCCGTGGCTGGTTCTGACCAGCATGGGCTCCTCCTCCCCACCCCCCTTAGGCTAGAGTGGTGCATTATGACCTAACGGTTGACGCGTCCTTAATCCAAATAAACAAAAAACAGTAAACCAAAGTGACCAAGCCAACCCTGCCGGCCCCGACGCAATCGACGAGTGAACGATAACCAACCCAAGATCGATATTTTTAATAGGAAATATAGCAATCAGTGGTATGGACAGTGCGAACACCCGCGAATCAACGCCAGAGTCAACAAGGCCGATTCAGAACAACTTTAGATTTATTATGTGCCTCGTGTCTATGACGGCTCTAAAGTCACCGTTTAAATTCCTAAGACAAGAATTGATGGAATTAAGTTCAAATCAGAAGTTAAAAAACTTCTAACTTTGGCGGGAATCGAACCCTGGACCTTCTGCATTGGAAGTAGGAAGGCTAACCACAAGAACAACGAGCCACACAACAAGATTAACGAGCCAGTTAAGTTTCAAGATGTTAATAGTTGAAAATCACTCGGGTGTGGAATTGAAGATAAGGTGCACAGTAAAGATAAGTAAAGCCGACCCTAATCAGGGATTGAACTCGCGGGTTGTTTTCACAATTATGAAGTACTTCTTCCGACAGACTTTCTAAATTTCTTATTCAAAGTAATCTATTTAACAAAATTTAATTTACATTGCACATATTTAAATTTTTGAAACAAGTAAATCATGTTTTTTTGTTAGTACTACCATCTCTAACATTTTTTTAAATCCAAACTTAGAATACAATATAATAATCAAACATCCCTGAAACACACCATACCATTGTAAAATCATTTCATTAACTTACAATATCACACGCGGCGCAATTTGACCTAACAGGTTGAAGCGCCCTAGTTTCTCACGTCGTCGTAAGATTTTTTGCAATGATTGACCAAACCCCGTCTGGGCCCGGGGTAGAATTGGGCCAGAGCACATGGCTCTGCTAATCGTACAAGGCGATTCAAGAGAATTAGTCCACCTCGCAAACATCAGCTAGTAAAGATGGTTATTTTCACTCCCCGAAACTAGAGGCGAGCTCTGGCAGTCGTCGTCGGTGAACCCTCCTCCTTCCCTTGACGACATCCCCGACGACGACGACTACTACCACGACAACACGAAAGATGACAATGTCGATTACGACCGCGACGTGAGAACTTCCGTTTCCTTCCCTACCCGTAACTGGTTCTGACCATGGAACCCTCCTCCCCATACCCCTAGGCTAGAGTGGCGCATTATGACCTAACTGTTGACCCATTTAAAAAAAATGAATTGTTAACGCTATAGAAAAGGAAAGTACTTTGTGCATTGAATAAACACCAACATGCACTTATTAAATCAAAGACAATTACAAGCGTTTGTTCGTGTTGGTAGACATTGTGTCCCTGATGTAAAACCTCCTCACTTTGAACTTTAATATGCTAATTAGGCCTAATTTGATCATCATACAAATGTTCCATGAAAAGCGTCTTCGCAGTAAAATATGATTGAGTTACAAAGTTTGTCGAACGCACGCCGAAGAATGGACGGGAAATTTTATTTTTGAAAACTTGAACAGCCACGAGGAAATCCGAGTTTTCGTCGTATAAAGCAGGAATTATTAAAAAGTTTTGTAACAATGTGAATAAAGTAAAAGTTAGTCTGAACAAGTTACCAAGATATTAAAACAATAATAGTTTTGGATTGTTGATCTCTACCAAGCTAATACCACTTGATGCTGTGTAAATATAACTAGGAAGCTTCGCAAACGCTTTTTCAGGCGCGTTGTTGGATGAGCGTTTTTTTTAACGAAATAAGCGTAAAATTGCGATTTTCATGAGAAATTATTTTTCGATTGCGCTCAAATATCACACAAATATATAAATTCATAAAATTAGGGTTCTGTGAAAATATCATTACAATCGGATAAAGCCTGTAGGTGTTCGAAGAATTTATTTTTTTACGAAAAAAGCGTAAAATTGTGATTTTCATGAATTTTTTTTTTTGATCGCGCTCAATTTTCACACCAATATATTAATTCATAAAATTAAGGTGATGTGATAAAATCATTACAATCGGATAAAGCATGTAGGTGTTATAAGTCGAAGAAATTTTTTAAAAATAGAAAAAAATCGAAAAATTGCGATTTTAATGAGAAATAATTTTTCGATTGCGCTCAAAAACCTGGCAATTCTAAGTTCAGAGATTTCGAAGGCCTGCAGAAAATTTTATCGCAATTGGAGAATTGGTTTAGCCGGAATCGTGCTAACAAACTGACAAAAATACAAAATGAAAAAAGTTAAAAAAACCTTCCGGATTTTTTTCTCCAGTGTAGTGAAATGGAATCTTCGCTTCGCTCGCTACGCCCATCCAATAACAATAATAATACTAGGAAAACGCTTAAGTCCCGCCGCGTTGTTGGATGAGCGTAATTGGTGCATTGAGCTGCCATGTGTTATGCGGATTTACTGTTGTTCTGTAAAAAAATAATTACTAAGTTGAAGATATTTTTAAAATTAAATAAATTTTAATAAAAAATTTAATTTAATTTAATAAAAAATTAACTTAATTTTAATTTTTTTTAATTAATCGTAATTTTAAAAAAGGAAAAAATCGTAATATTGAAATTTTCATAAGAAATAATTATTTGATTGCGCACAAATTTTACACGAATATATTAATTCATAAAATTAAGGTTCTGTAAAAAAATCATTAGAATCGGATAAAGCATGTAGGTGTTATAAGCTGGAGAAATTTTAAAAATTGAAAAAAGTCGTAAAATTGCGATTTTCGTAAAAAATATTTTTTTGATAACGCTCAAATTTTACACGAATATATCAATTCATAAAATTAAGGTTCTGTGAAAAAATCATTACAATCGGACAAAGCATGCAGGTGTTGTAAGTCGAAGAAATTTTTAAAAAATCGAAAAAAATCGTAAAATTGCGATTTTCATGAGAATTTTTTTTTCGATTAAGCTCAAAAACGTGGCAGTTCTAAGTTCAGAGATTTCGAAGACCTCCATAAAATTTCATCGCAATCGGAGTATCGGTTTAGCCGGAATCGTGCTAACAAACAGACAAAAATACAAAAAAAAAAAAAAAAAAAAACATTCCGGATTTTTTTCTACAGTGTAGTAAAATGGAATCTTCGCTTCGCTCGCTACGCTCATCCATATAAACTGTTCGTATAAATCAAATCAAAATTTAAATCCAATCAAAACATTTAAACGATTATTGCTGAATGTGACTCGTTTTCAACGTGTCTCTATAGAGTCCTTACGTTTGTGCGCGATTTTTTTTACGATAGTTGGAACTATTTTCATAATGTTTATGTACATTAATTAAAAACCGTTTGATTTGAATTTTAATAATGCGAATAGTATAGAAACTCAAGTAAATAATTTACAAAGTTGGGATCAGTTTACTGTAATTTTGACCTTCCGTGATCATCATCAAAGATTTTAAAGTATACGCAATACAGCTGTCTTGCTTTCGTATATTATTTATTCTTTGAAAATATACGCGTTTCAAAATAGTCACAAACTAATGAAACTATACCAGCAAAATATATTACTGACCATCATTATCAGTTTAAACGTGCCATCCTGTTATTTATGATCAGTACTATTTTCACACAACAACTTCAACCACTTTTTTCTTTAACCTATCTCAAGCACGTATTCAATTTGTTATCCTTCCCTGGAACGTTCTTCCCAATTCTTATGTATCCAAACAAGATCCAAACCAGTACACCACTTCCTACTTCCAAATCCCACCTGTTTTCACGCGGCATTTTTCTTTAATTAGTTCGGGCATTGATAAGCCTTATCGCCAAGCAAGTGTTTAGGATACCTTTGTACTTTGAGATTTATATACTGTTTCAACAAATTTACGACAGAAAAGAGAATTCAAGATGTGTTTCAGTTTCCATTAAGTCTCCAAATTGCAAGTTTTAATAGGTTATTAAAATTTTACATTTGGAGGGAAAAAACGTAATCTTATCAAATTTGAAAGTGAACTGGAATCATCAAACATACCTGCATTAACTCTTCTCATTTACTTTCATTCACAGGCGGCGCAATATGACCTAACCGGTTGAAGCGCCCTAGTTTCTCACGTCGTCGTTGTTTCAGAGTCGGCTGCCTATGAACAAGTAACTCTTATCGACAGCAATTACCTTGATGGTAACTTATGTCATCGGTTGCTTTGGCTGCAAAATTCTCCGTCTGGCCCGGGGTAGAATTGGCCCAGAGAATGGCTCTGCTAATCGTAAAAGGCTATTCAAGAGAAAAAGTCCACCTCGCAAACATCAGCTAGTAAGAGAGGAGTATCTTACCAGCAATCTAGAAGCGAGCTCTGGCGGTCGTCGTCGGGGAACATTCCCCTTCCCCTTGACAACCTCACTGATGAAGACGACAATGACAACACGGACGCTGACACAGACGAAGACGACCACAACGTGGGGGAACCACCAACCCCCTGCCCTCCCCGTACCCTCCCTTTCCCTCTGTCCTTTGCTTTGCCTGAGCCCGGCCTGATTTCGCCACAGACCACAGGCCCCCCCGACCCGACCCCGGCCTTGATCCCGCCCCGGCCACCTACTCCCATGCCCTCCCTTTGCTTGTGGCTGGATCTGACCAGCACAAGCCTGTCCACCCCGCGTCGCCCCTTACGTTCCTGCCCTTTGGAAAATATATAGTTATAAACTAATAATAAAGTACATCATCACAGGAGGCGCAATATGACCTAACGGTTGACGCGCCCTTAAACCTAATAAACAATCATCAAACAACACCAGAGAAAAGGTTATTCCCATATGTGACACATGTGATGTACCTTTAACCGTTCATCATATGCTAGCAGAATGTACCAAATATGATGCCTTGCGCATGCAATTTGATCTCTCCCAATCATATGAAAAACTTCTATAATATAAAACCGGCGACAAACTTTCTAAATTTCTCATCCATAGTAATCTATTTAACAAAATTTAATTCACATCATACACATTTCTTTCTTTTCTTTCTTTTCATTCACATACATAACTTTTATTTTGCTATTACTTTATCATCATCATTTTATTTTGTTATTTATACACTTGGAAAACAATCTAATCGAACGAACGATGACAAAGACGATGACGACCGCGACGTGAGAAACCCCCCTTCCTCCCCTTACCCGTGGCTGGTTCTGACCAGCATGGGCCCCTCCTCCTCCTCCCCCCCCCCCCTTAGGCTAGAGTGGTGCATTATGACCTAACGGTTGACGCGTCCTTAATCCAAATAAACCAAAAAAAAAAATAAAACATACCTGCATTAACTCTTCTCATTTATTTTCATTCACAGGTGGCGCAATATGACCTTACCGGTTGAAGCGCCCTAGTTTCTCACGTCGTCGGCAACATCAAACTTTGTCTGCAAAATTATCCCTTAGGCTAGAGTGGTGCATTATGACCTAACGGTTGACGCGTCCTTAATCCAAATAAACCAACAAAAAAAAATCAAATCCCGTCGAGACCGGCGATCCTAACTAAAGGTTTTGTCCGAGGTTTTCCTCACTCGTTAATTCGAATGCAAGGGATTGAGTCGTCTTAGCCCTCGCACATCCCTTCACCCCCCGTCTGGGCCAGGGGTAGAATAGGCCCAGAGCATGGCTCTGCTAATCGTAAAAGGCGATTCAAGAGAAAAAGTCCACCTCGCAATCATCAGCTAGTAAGAGCGGAGTATCTTACTCCCCAAACTAGAGGCGAGCTCTGGCAATCGTCGTCGGGGACCTTGCCCCCTTCCCTTGACGACCCCCCGGCGACGATGACAATGACACAACGAACGATGACAAAGACGATGACGACCGCGACGTGAGAAACCCCCCTTCCTCCCCTTACCCGTGGCTGGTTCTGACCAGCATGGGCATGACCCCCTAGGTTAGAGTGGTGCATTATCACCTAACGGTTGATGCATCCTTAATTCAAATAAACAAAAAAGTGTGGTTCTGACCAGTATGAGCCCCTCCTCCCCATATCCCCCTAAGCTAGAGTGGTGCATTATGATCTAAATGTTGACTCGTCCTTAATCCAAATAAACCATAATTTTTTTTTATTGTTTAGATAGGGCTACATGCAAAATTAAAACGATGTGGAATAATTAGTTATGTAAAATGTGAATATTATTATTTTATGGTCAAGTCTGAAAAACTTTTCGATAAACTAAGTGCGCAGATTTTTAATGTAATAAATCGATAAAGAAGTGAATTAGTAGAAGAAAGCTGTGTCGTTCCTTTAGTGGAAAATCCTGAAAGTTGTAAGTTAGTCATTTAGGTAAGTTGTAACCTCATCAAAACTAAACGTTTCACCTGTGCAAGCCATTAGGGAACATGCATGGAATCACATAATTGAGATTTCTTTGAATATATGACCACAAGTCACGAATTTCTCCGAAAAATAACAGTTCTTAAACAGATGGCGCGGTAGTAATTTAGGATGTTTGATAAAAATTATCTCTTCGAAACAACGAGGAAATAGAAATCATAATATCGCGCAAAATAACGTACACACATTTGCTGGCGTTTGTTCGATGACCGACCATATATCATTATACTGTCTCTTATGACAACGGCGACAAACTTTTTTTCTCTTTTCTTTTATATTTACATAGAAAATAATCTAATCATCAAACACACCATTAACTCATCTCATCAACTTTCAATATCACAGGCGGCGCAATATGACCTAACCGGTTGAAGCGCCCTTGTTTCTCAAGTCGTCGTCGCGTACTCTTGATACGGCACTTTAAGAAATGTTTGTTGTTTTTTACTTATCGTTAAAGTTTGAAAGTCTTGATAAGCGGTGAATGTGATAGATGAGAGAGAAGTACACATGTTCCTTGAAGCCCCCCACTCTTCGGAACTTCCCCCATAGCAATTGTCCTAGAGCTAGACGGTTCTCATTTCGTAAAAGATACCTTCTACAAGTAATGCGAAAATCCCCCGTCTGGGCCTGGGGTAGAATTGGCACAGAGCATGGCTCTGCTTATCGTAAAAGGCGATTCAAGAGAAAAAGTCCACCTCGCAAACATCAGCTAGAAAGAGCAGAGTATCTTATATCCCCAAAACTAGAGTAGAGCTCTGGCAATCGTCGTCGGGGACCTTGCCCCCTTCCCTTGACGACCACCCGGCGACGATGACAATGACACAACGAACGATGACAAAGACGATGACGACCGCGACGTGAGAAACCCCCCTTCCTCCCCTTACCCGTGGCTGGTTCTGACCAGCATGGGCCCCTCCTCTCCCCCCCCCCCCCCCCCCTTAGGCTAGAGTGGTGCATTATGACCTAACGGTTGACGCGTCCTTAATCCAAATAAACCAATATTAAAATTCATGCAATCTGTAGCACTTAAAAAAACATCGCATCGTCTGATTTCGCAATACTGTCAATAATACATTATGAGGGTGCCTTCAACAGTCTTGTCATGTAAAATAAAATATTATTGTTATTGAAACTTTTCCAATGAAAAAAAGAAATCTACTAGATCTTTGTAATTTTAAATTTTAAAATTTAGTTTTGCAGTATGATGACCTCGTCATTTCTACTATTAAAACTCATGAGATTTGTATTACAAACGATGCTAAAGTAATGAAATTCTAGCATATATTTAATTATAATACCACCTGTATCTAGCTTATACACCCTTGCATTACGAACACCTGCTTCAGCTAATAGTTCAAACACAATCACATCCGAATATCTCAACTCGTGTTATATTACTGTTGCCAGTACTTCGTCTTTCGGTTAGACTCATTATTATCTACAAAGTGGGCTTGGATGTGTCTTAGTGTGTAGGTCGAGCCTATCTATCGCGTGCTCAACAACACAGGAAATACCCTTTAAATTATTGTTTATCATCTAAATCACACAAGTTCATTTGGTGCTTTTAATATAATAATACCTTTGTGTTCAGATAGCTTAAGTTCACTTCAAGCTATAAAACTCATGTATTCTAGTCATCATTTGGTACACGACATCCAATTCTATTTAGAAAAACTAACCTCTAAGGGATATATAATAGAGTTTTGCTGGATACCTGGACACGTGGGCATAGAGGGAAATGAACACGCTGATCGGGCTGCTAAGGAAGCTTCCCAGCGTCGCGACGTTGATTTCAATCTAGTTCCCGTTCCAGATGTCAAGAGTGGATACAAGCAAAGATTGTTGGATTTGCGACAAGCATCGTGGGATGTGTTGCAAAATAACAAATTGCATAGTGTGATGCCCACATTGACTAACAAAATTCGTCCACCTACGTCTCGACTCTCACGTAGAGAAGAGGTGGTATTGTCTAGAATTCGTATAGGCCATACACGCCTAACACACGGATATCTCTTAACCAGAGAAAAGGTTATTCCCATATGTGACACATGTGATGTACCTTTAACCGTGCATCATATGCTAGCAGAATGTGCCAAATATGATGCATTGCGCACGCAATTTGATCTCTCACAATCATATGAAGAACTTCTATCATATGATAACGGCGACAAACTTTCTAAATTTCTCATCCATTGTAATCTATTTAACAAAATTTAATTCACATCTTACACATTGTTCTTTTCTTTATT
>JAMZAV010012914.1:0-17595 GCA_024449915.1 Sweltsa coloradensis | reverse complement strand
GGTTTGGGCCCGGAATGGGGGACTCTATTACCATTTTTTAAAGGGGCCCACCGACGGACATTGGGGCCCATGTAGCCACTGTGGTTTTTTTCCTTATGGTCCTAGTTTTTTTTTATAGTGTTCAAGGCTCCCTAGAGAGGGGGGGCAGCTGGCCGGAGGGGGTTGGGCTGGGGTTTGAAAACAAAAAGAATGTTGTTGTGGTGATTGGTTTGATGGGGGGAAAAGGGACCCTCTTGCTTTACGTTCCCTTTAAAAGTTTTAAAAAATGGTTTTTCCCAACTACTTATATCTTTTTTACCCCTGGTTTATTATTACAACATCACCCGGGACTAAGTTTTTTAGGGGAAAACAAAATCGCAAACTTTTTTCTCTTTTAAAAAATTTTTCGGGGGGAGTTAGCTAGGGCGGGCGGGTAAAAGGGCATCCCCCCCCCCCCAAATTTTTTGTTTAAACCGTTTGCGTGGCGAAAGAAAATACGGGTGGTTTCGAAAACTTTTTCCGGGGATAAGGTTTTTGTTCGAAAAAAGCTTATTTATACTTGCATGTCTCGGAGCTTGGGACTAAACTTTTTACAAGAGGGTGACTCGCGGGGGACATTAGTCAAGGCCCCGTTTGGCCCAACTCTTGAGGCATCAAAGTTTCAGGCAGCCAAGATAGAAGGGGCTGTTGCTAGGCTTACTGTTCCCGGGGACAAAGATTATAAAAAATCAAAAGGGTTACTGGTAGCTTCAACCTACATGTTTTAAATTTGCGGTTACGTTGGGACTTTTTCCCGCGGCGACGCTTTGTGCCCCGGAAAAAAGGCAAGTCTTGAAAAGGGGGTTTTAAAAAGTAGGACTTTTTGGGAAAAGCAGATGTAAGTCCAGGGCCCAAAGGGGGAGGGGGGAGAAATCGAGGATCAAGGTAATAAGTCGATTTTTTTAAAAATGACAAGAGAATGTCATGGGGTTGAAAACAAGATTAAACATAGGCACAAAAAAAAAAGTATTTTCGTCAAGGTGGAGTTTGGATTGGGAATGAATTTGGGATAGGGGAAAACTGATGACGAAAAAGGCCCAAATTTTTTTTCATTGGGAAACATGAGTTTTTAATGCAGTAAAGTTGGTGAGAATTAATTCAACCCAAATTTTGGGGGTGGCGTAAAAACTAGACAAAATTGATCAAACTCAGGGGATGCTGTAACTTTTAGACCGGGGAACCGGGGGTTAAGCTGAAGGGTATCCGGGTTTTTGGAGAAGCCCACGGCACATAAAAGGAAAGTTTTTTTCCTTACTGCAGTGAAAAAACCTCTTAAAACCTTTTGGGAAGGGTTTAACCGCTAATGTGAAACTTGACAATGGGGCCAGTTGTCAAGCCAAGTTTTACGTTGCTGCGTCCGGCAAGGGAATTCCTTTGTTCGTGTTAAGACTGCTCGTGAACTTGGTATACTCAAAACTGGACTGTCTATAGCCACAATTGAGAATCTCAAATCCTCATCAGAGACGTTACCTTCCATCATGAAAAAGTATCCCAATGTTTTCAATGGCGTGGGAAAGTTGAAGAATTTCGTGCTCAAGTTACAAGTAGATCCATCAATCCACCAGTTGTTCAGCCGGCCAGGAGAGTCCCTCATAAAGTTAGAGATAAACTTGATAAAAAATTACAAGGTTGGTTGATGAGGGCATCATCGAGAAGGTGTCGGGTCCACGTTTGGCTTTCACCATTAGTTACTGGAGTCACAACTAAATCAGGCGATGTCGACCATGTGTAGATATGAGATACCCAAACAAAGCCATTCTAGGGAACGCCACCCGATTCCTTTGTTCGAAGACGATTGTGCTTCAATGCATGGCAGTAAATGTTTCAGTATAATCGATTTGAAATCTGCTTTTCTGCAGTTAGAGCTTAGTGCAGAGTCTCGGGATATTACATCGTTTTCCACACACTCTGGAGTGTACCAATTAACTCGTTTATTTTTTGGGGTTAATTGTGCTTCAGAGATATTTCAAAAAAACCATGGAGAAAGTAATCAACGCTGCAAGGGCGTGCGCGTGTATATTGATGATCTAATAGTCCATGGAAAGGATCAGAAAGAACACGACGAGAGGTTGAATGCACTCATGCTAGTTCTTTCAGAGCTGGAGTTTACTGCTAACCCAGACAAGTGTGTAATCGGACAAAAGGAGATCACCTACCGGGTCACTTGTTTTCTAGCAAGGGTGTAAAACCACTTGAGGATCGTGTAGAAGCAATCAAAAGGTGTCGTGCACCACAAACAAAAAGAACTTGAGAGCTTTCTAGGCCTTGTCGGATACAATGGTAGGTTCATTCCAAACCTCTCATCATTGACCCACCCGCTAAGGATGCTTACACGACAAGGTACTAAGTACATTTGGGGTAAGGAGCAAGAAGAGGCCTTCAATATCCTTAAAATGAAATTATCAGAGTCTACCACCCTTGGCTATTATAACCAGAATGACGAGACTCTTGTTATTGCAGACGCCAGCCCAGTTGGTTTAGGAGCTGTTCTCGTACAATCGTCCGCTGACGGATTCGCATAATTGAATATGCAAGTCGTGCTTTGACCGATGCTGAGACCAGGTATAGCCATGTAGAAAAAGAGGCCCTGGCTTTAGTTTGGTCCTGCGAGAGGTTCCAGTTTTTCTTGCTTGGGGGATCATTTACTCTGATAACTGACAATAAACCGCTAGAGTTTATTTTTTCACCGAGAGCAAGGACCTGTGGTCGGATTGAACGTTGGGTAATGCGTCTTCAGGGGTTTGACTACAAGATCTCGCATAGACCCGGTAAAACAAACATAGCTGATCCCTTATCTAGACTGCCACCAAAAAGTCTCGCACCACCTAAGGCGGGACTTGATGATCTATATATTCGTCAGGTGGTGAAAGATGCTGTTCCCGTAGCAATGAATCTAATGGAAATTCAGGAGGAATCTGCCATGGATCCTGAGGTTATTGAGTTTAAAGGGTGCGATGGGAACGAACTCGGGCCAGATAAATTTTGACACCCCAAACAAATCATAAAAAAACCGTTTTTTGCTTTCGTTGTTGTATTGTGCCAGGGGGCCCTGCCCCAGGGTAGGACCTAAGATTTTACGTAAGCGATTTCTATCGATTCCCTCATGAGGGGCACCGGGGATCGTTAGAACGAAACAAAAATTAAGACCCGGGGGTTTTGGGGGCCCTTTGCATCGAAAAAGATGCCGAAAAAGTACTGCAAGTCATGCCATGGTTGCCAATTTGGTTATTTCTTATATCCACCAGAACCGCTGCGCTCTAGGGAAATTTAAACCAACAATCCCTTTGGGCAACATGTTGCCAGGGGAATTTTTGAAGCTGACAGAAAACAGAGTATCAAACTGTCGTAGTGGATTATTTCTCCAGATTCTATGAGGTATAATTAATGCATAAAATACAGAAAGCAAAACATCGACAAATTGAGTGTAGTTGCCGGGTTTTCGGAATTCCGGAAGTTAAAAACTGCAAAAAAATGGCACTAAATTTTTCCCATGGAAAAATTCAAAAAAACTTTTGAAAGACACAAAACATAAAGGCTTAAACCAACCACTCCAAAAATACGCTCAAGTAAGGGGAAGGGGTTAAAAACGACAAAACCCTTTTAAAAATTTTGAAAGTGGAAAGGGAAATTGCCGGGAACTGGGGGGTAGGATTTTTTAATTTGCGCTTCCAGAGCATCTTTTATCGTATCGCACTACACCACATGCGGTTTAAAGGGTTTCCCCATGCAAAGCTTATTTTGGGGCAGGAAAAATTTCCGGGATAAATTTCTTTCTTCTCATTTCTTTCGCCCAGGCCCAAACTTTCCTTCTCCACTCGATGAAAAAAAATAGGGGATCGTGCCGCCTGTCGAAGTTCCAAACCAAGGATGTCTGCCGACCAATCTAAGAGCAAAAGACTGTAACATCCAATTTGGGGAGATTCTGTTTTTGCTGAGACAGACCGACGAAAACGGGACCCAAATTTTCAGGATTTGCAGTATGGGTCCCAGAAAGGGCCAGGGGAAAACCAGTTGCAGTACAATCTCCTCAGGGTACAAACTTATAAGCGGAACACACTTCTAAAATACTGAACCCGGAGGAAAAGAGCGAGGGACCCCCACCCCCATTACACCTTCATGAGTTACCAGTGGTACACAAAACCCTCAGCGGAAGAATCGTCCGGGTGACGCCCCCATTAGAGCCGTGCGGGGAAAGACTCCACCCGAAAGAGTTGGTCGTTCATCTAGACGGGTTTTTTTTAAAAAGGGCCCAAATCATTTATTTCAAGAAATGATAACATTTTCCCTTGGGGGGGGAAAGATGGAGGGGGTTTGTTCAACTACAACAAAATCACTGTTTAATCTATTTTTGTTTTTTTTGCTTAGTACATTTTAAAACAGATTGTTTTTTGGATTTGACGTAGCGAGGAAGCGAAGTTTCCCATTCTACTACACTGGAAAAAAAAAACCGGAAAATTTGTTTTTTTTTTTTTTTTTTTTTTTTTTTTTTTTTTTTCTTTTTGAAATTTTTTGTCTGTTTGTCCGCAACGATTCCGGCAAAACCCGATACCCGGTTTGGAGATAAATTTTTTATGGGGGCCCTTTTCGAAATCTTAAACTTAGAACGGGCCACGTTTTTGAGCGCAATGGGGAAAATTTAAATTTTCTCATAAAACCCGTTTTTCGGAATTTTTTTTTTCGATTTTTTAAAAAAATTTTTTTTGACTTAAAAACACCTACATGCTTTATCCATTTTAAATAAATTTTTTGCCCAAAACCCTTTTTATTTTATGAATTGAGATTTTCTTGTAAAATTTTTTGGAGCGCAATTGAAAAATTTTATCATAAAAATCAAAATTTTTACGGGTTTTTTTTTTTTAAACAATTTTTTTGGACTTAAAAACCCCCTTTACATCCCTTTATCCGATTAAAATTTTTTTTTGGGCAAAAATTTAATTTTATGATTTTTATATAAGTGTTAAATTTAGCGAAATCGAAAAATTATTTCTTATAAAAAAACGCAATTTTTCGATTTTTTTTTAAAAAATTCCCATTAAAAAATTCAAAAAAAAAAGTTTATTTTTAATTTAAAAAAATTTTAAATTTAAATTTTAAATTTAAAAAAAGAATTTAACTTAGTAATGATTTTTTTTCCCCAGAAAAACAGAAAATTTGCATAACACATGGGAGCTCAAGCACCAATTTTTGCTCATCCAACAAAAACCGGGGCGGAATTAAGCGTTTTCCTAGTATAATTACATTGTTAAGTAGGTTTTAGTTTTAATAAAAAATTTGGAAAACCAAGTTTTTTCCCCTGGGAGGAGCCCCAATTGATTAAAAGTGCCCTTAGTATCGGGATTTTGGCTAAAATTTTTGTAAGGGGGGGGGGGAGAACACGAAAAGGGAAACGTGTTTTTTTAAATGGGGAAAATTTTGGGACTACAACCCCGCAATACAAACCAGAAAACGTTTGCTTTTTGAGCGTGTTCATTTCAAAAGGGTTAAATTTTGGACACACCCCTGGGTGGAAAACACGGTGCTTTTAAACCTTACACGCATTTTTCGGAAAAAATTAAAAAAGATTTTTTAATTTTTTAAAATAAATTTTGTGAATTTATGTGTAAAATTCACGGGTGTTTCTTTGGGAAAACATTTCAAGTAGGGGTGTTTCTTTATGAACATGATTTGGGGATAAAGAAAGTCCCCCAAACCCCTCGTTAAAGCGTATAACAACTCATTTATAAAAAACCCCGACGGTAGCCATTATTGCAGGTTTTGTAGTAACAACGTTTTTCTAGCCCTGGAAATTTAATTTCCAGTGTTTTACACACGGCCCCTGTAATTTGTAATAATTATTTTAATAAGGGGGTCCCCAGGGAAATCAAACAAATTAAAAGTCCATATCAAAAATTTTGGAACTAAACCCACTGCTGCTTTAAAGGACGCCGACGAAACTTGTCCCCAGTTTGCCGCGACCCAAGTCAAGGGGGTTTTTTTCAACCCAAACACCGGAGAACGGCGCTTGTGCCAAGAAAACGCTGGAAATTTTGTTGAAATTTCCGGGCACCCCTTTAGGAAAAATTTTAAAAAACCAGCCAAGCATTTTTACCTTTAAAAAAGAAATTTAGATATAAAAAAAAACCAAAACCCCCTACACACCCAAAAAATTGGGTTTAGATTACTTGACGGCCAAGCAACCCTTTCGCAGTAGTTTTTGCCCTACAAAATTATGGTTATTTTATTTCGCCCCGTAACTAACGCCAAAACATGGAAATTTTAACGTCGTGTATACCTGTACTAAAGGGAAAACGCTCAGTTGGACGCGTTTTTGAGCGAGCACCGGGGACGGCAACATGACCCCATACGAATTCCCAAAATGGCCCACCACCAGTGTAGGCCTAACGGGGTATTTACCCTTTACACTAATCATTCTAACATCTTTGCATTGTACTAAATTTAGTCAAAGCCTTCTAAATGTAAACTTTTTTATTTTTTCACCCGCCTCCTTTATTTTTTAACAAACATTTTTCAATTTTGATTACCAAAAAGTCTTTAAAGGGCTTGACCGATTTAGCTGAAAAATTTGGGAAAAAAGGAGAGGGAAAGTTGTACTTATTTTCCTGCAAAATTTCATAACGATCGGGAAAATTTTTTTTGAAAATTTTTTATTTTTTTTTTTTATTTTTTTTTTAACCAAAGATTTTGGATTTTGTTCAAAAAATATACAGCACCCGCCTAGGGGGTATGTACAGGGGTAAAAATTTCAGATCGATCAGGAAGAAACCCGGTTTCGACCTGTAAACGAAGCAGTAAAAGAAAAAAACAAAAAAAAAAAGACATTCAGCCATAAGAGTCCAAAGGGGAAGACGCTCGCTACGGGTCGCTCAAACCCAAAAAAAATGGTTAAACAAAACTAGGAAAAAGCTCAGTTGGGCGCGTTGTTTTAAACGAGCACCGGTACGTGCAAAACGACCCCAGTACGACATTCCCATAATTTTTTCTACCCAAAAATTTTTTTAAGGGGGTTGGGTCCCATTTTAAACTGAAAATTTTTAAAAAAAAGGAGAGAATGGATAAAAACCACCGCCATCTAAAAGGAAATTTGACATCATTTCTTTGGGAAAAACTAAAATTTTTCTCTTGATTTCTTCTAGGTGGCAGTAAATAGTGACCAAAATTTTTGTAACCTTTTTGTTGGGCCCTGGGGAACCCTTACTTTTGTTTAAAAAGTAATTTCTATCTACCTACTTATCGGATCAAAAATTTAAAATTAAAATATTTGTACCGGACGGACCCTTCTAAATGATTTTGGGGGTACCCCAGATTTTGTTGCCGTTTAGTTTTAAAAAAAAAAATTTTTGTTTAACTTTAATGGAACTTTAAAACTTTTTTAACGTTTTTCCACAAAAAAATGGCATTCAATCGGGAAAAGAAACTTGCGGATGGCAAATTTTAACTTTATTAAACCTCCGGTTTTACCACTTCCCTGAGCCCAAAAAAAATGTGGGGACTTTCCGTTTTTCCCTGGTAACGGGGCTTTTTTATGATATAATTTCCATCTACACTACTTATCGGAAACAAATAAAAATAACATATTCGTGTCGGACGGACATTCTAAATATTTTGGGTACCTCCGATTTTTTTCGCCGTTTGTTTTAAAAAAAATTTCGATTAAAAATTTAATGAAATTTTTTAAATTTTTGAAAAAGATTTTGCCCCAAAACTATACAGCAACCCCCTAGGGGGTATGTACAGTGTGGGCAAAATTTCAGGTCGATCAGAGAAAAAGTGCGACCCGTATCGAAGCAAATTTAAAAGAAAAAAAAAAAAAAAAAAAAAAAAGACATTGGAAACCCTAAGAGTCAAGGGAGACGCTTTGTTCTAAACGCTCAATTACAGTAGTAGTACTTTTTCAAAATTCTTCTTTTAAAAAGCATTGTAGGTGATTGTTGTCAAGTTTCTTTTGTTACTTTTTATTTTTTATAATATAACTAAAAAAACTTATATTTAAACCTTTTTTTCTATAGATTCTGGTTAACTTTTTTCAATTCTTTCTACAAAAGGATTGCATGGGGTCTATAAGTCTAACAATCGTGCAAATCGTGGAGAAAGCATGAAAATTGGTGAATTTACTTAAATGACCACAAGGAATCCAAAAATCGATAGCCCCAAGCTGAGTTCTTTTAACTTTGTTATTCATTGAATTAATAAAATTAATTGATTAATTAACCAACAAAATTTTTTTAAAGGAGACAACACAGTCGATATTGGTATCAAATGAAAGCTTATTTTACAAATATGAAGAAATGAAAAAATATTTAAAAATTAATTAATTGAATTTTAGTAATATTTTACCACTTTCGATTTATGTATAATTATGTACACCTAAAATTCTACCGTTGTCATACAATTTCACCCCTTTACTAACATTTTGGCAATAAATCCAAATTTTGATGGCCCCAAATAAATTTCCTACAATTCCCAGATTAATGGATTAATGAAATTAATAATTAGATTAATATCAGTTAAATGTTTGACATTCACAAACCACAGTCAACTGATGTATCAAATAATAACAAAACAAGCATAATAAAAGAGAAGAGTGATGGCCCCAAGGTCGGGTTCTTATCACTTTCCCATTTATTCAATTAATTCAATTAACGACAATTAATCAAAAAAATTAAAAAAATAATGTACAAAATAAACGC
This sequence comes from Sweltsa coloradensis, assembly GCA_024449915.1. Classification (NCBI taxonomy): domain Eukaryota; kingdom Metazoa; phylum Arthropoda; class Insecta; order Plecoptera; family Chloroperlidae; genus Sweltsa; species Sweltsa coloradensis. The sequence continues at coordinate 8,890 of JAMZAV010012914.1, read as the reverse complement.
AGCATAGTCGACTTGGGTATCAAATGAAAGCTTATTTCACGAGTAAATAATATATGAAAAAATATTTTTCATTAATTAATTAATCATCCAATTAATTACATTTTAGTTAAATTATACCACTTTTGACTTTTGTATAGTTATGTATTCCAAAAACTCTACCGATTGTCATAAAATTTCACCACTTTAATAACATAATGCCAATTAATCCAAATTATGATAGCCCTAAACGAAATTCCTGCAACTCCCAGATTAATGGATTAATGAAATTTAGAATGAGCTAAATTCCCTTAAAATTGTCTTAACATTCAAATATGCGCTACGATTGACAATTGTAGTATTAAAAACAATATGATCACGATTAACCTAAATAATGATGGGTCCAAACTGAATTCCACTTAATTATCATTAATTGAATTAATGGAATTAATTGAATTAATGGAATTAATTAATTAATTAATCATCTAATTAATTACAATCTAGTAAAATTTTACCACTTTGGTTATGTATAGGTACCAAAAAACTCTACCAATTGTCATAAAATCTTACCACTTTACTTCACGATGTCAATAAAATAAAATAAAATAATCATAGCACCAAACACAATTCTTGTAACTTACATTTTATTAAATTGATGAATTGAGAATAAGCTAGTTCACATGCCACAGTCAACTGGTGTTTAAATAAAAGCCAATTGCATGGTAATTAAGAAAATATCGCACTAAAAATCGAAAGAATCGCAAAAGTACGATATTTATGAGAAATATTTCTTCGATTGTACCTAAACACGTGGCAAGTCGAAGTGTAGAGATTTCGAAGGTCCCCTTTAATTTTAATCAAGATCGCATATGCCGTTTGCCCGGTAGAGAGCTAACAAAGAGACAAAAAAAAACCACCGAGCTAAATTTTTTGGGGGTCAGCTTCGCTCATCCAATCCAAATATATAATATTAATAAATAACACTAATAAAGCTTTGGCGCACTGAATAAAGGTTCTACACCTTTCTGCACGCTATCCGTTGCTTATAGGCATTTGCCACCCTCTACACTTTTCGACAGATGCTCTGTTTTGTCAAGCCGAAAAGTCACGTATTTTCCCATTCCTGTTCTAAGTAAATTTAAATTATTGTACTAGTCAAACATTTTGGTATAGACCACCTTTTTGGAGGTTCGCCCCTTGCTGCAACGCCCCTCCTTTGGGCAATGCGACATCTTGGAAAATGGCCGCCGTATACATCGTCATTAGACTAGCCAAAACCAAAAATAATCAATATCTTTGTGACTATTTAAGGTGGGACAGGACCTCGGTATAGTGGCCTACGTTGGGGGAAGGAGAAGCTAAAGAGAGGCCCTGGAGGTGGGACTTAACAATTTTCACTCAAAAAATTCGAAAATGAGCCGTCCAATACACGGTCGCAGTTGCCTCGTGTGGCTGTGACTACACTATGTACTGCAGAGCTCTGAAAGCGCGCGTCTCAGTCAGTCAGCGTAGCGCCAGATCGTTCAAAAGTTCACACTGCTACTCGACTCATCGGGCTCACTCGTCGAACGAGGTAGAACAAGATGATGTTAGTTCTAGGAGAGTAGGGTGGCTGAGTTAATTACATCAAACCGTATTTTGTTCAACTCATATATTATAATAAAGGTAAAAGCTGATCAATGTACATTATCAGGAAATATCAAAATGGAATTATTGTTGCTGTGAATGAAGAAAGATTTATAAATTTCCTGACTAAAAACGTAGTGGATTCAAACCACGTCCGTAATAGGTACCCGGGACCAGTACCGCCGTACCGGCATATAATGTAAAAAAACGTTGATGAAAGACCTCAAGAGATAGCTGGTAACTGCATTTGAACAAAGTGGTGTTGTATAAATTGCTTTTTAAGTATTCATTTTATCATTCAATTGTGGTGTTTATTGCTTTAGTTCCGGAAAAACCATTTTATATATTTTTAAATTCTTTTAAAATTTTGGGGGCAATCATTCATTGATAAATAGAAAATCCACCTCCTGTTTAAATTAAGCCCGGGCATTCCGGGGGGGGCTTCAAATCATCTGGGTTTAAAAAAAAAAAATTAATTCATCTATTTCTTTTTTGTAGACACATAAAAACCACTTCAAAAAAAACCCTTTTTTAAAAAAAAAATTTGCTCGTGGACTATGTCCCTAATTAATTTTAAGGCTAATTTTTTGGGCAAAAGGGTGTGGTTATCTTTGGAAAAAGTTTTTTTTTTAATTCTTGCAAAATTTTGGTAATGAAAAGGGGTGAAAACTATCTATTATATAAAAATCTATATTCTTTAACTCGTCCCTATCCCAAAAACCCTAATAACTTCCACATAATATAGAACATTTACATGCCGAGGAAGGGGGGGGAATGGGGGGATTTTTCCCCCCCCCACTTTTTACCGTGACCCCCCCACTTCGAATCTAAAAATTCCCGTCTCGCCGTAAATACGCACGGAAACAAATTCTGAAAAAACAAATTTTCAATAAAAGTGATTTTTTTAAATCCTTATACTTCTGATAATGACTTGTTTTGGCACGTCTGCAGTGTTTTCTCCACTTCCCTTTCCCTTACCTTATACCCCCTTTAAATTAGAAATAAACCAAAAAAATTTCGACAATCCTTTTTGTTCGACGTGATAAATGAAAAGCCTAGCAAAAATCAATGGTTTAGCATGCCGGCCCTTATCTTTTAACTTTTCCAATTTTATTTAAAAATTTTTTTTGTAAAAAAAATACATTAATTTGGTTTTGGGCATTCACCCCCACGTTTTTTTTCTAGAACCCCCAAAAAACACACTCAAAAACCCTCATTTTAAAAATTTTCGCCTCGGCGCTGTATTTTTGGGGGCTCCGCCCCCCAAACCCCCCGTATTTGGGGGCAGAAATTTTTTTGTTCCCCCCCCACTCGAAAAGGATTTCCTACGCCCTGTAAAATTTAAAATCGTAAAATTGTCCCCGCTCGGATTCACCACGATTCATCACGATGGGAGAAAAGACTGAAAAAGCAAACAATCAAACAAACAAACAAACAGGGGAAAAAAAACCCAAAAACTTTCTTCTCCCGTTTTTCTTGTCACTTTACGCATTTCCCTTGAGCAGGTCATGGAGTGGAGTCCCCGGGGCGCAATTGGTGTTTACATTCCGATGTCTTTGTTTTAAAGTCTCTCGCGTCTGCACGGGCGCAGGAAAACGCGCGTTGACCCGCTGAGTAAATGGGCAATGGCCCTAAAAAAACACATGTCCTGACATTCGACCAAACAGTAGTTTTGGCACGGGAAAATAAAAAGACGTCATTTGCGAGAAATGTTTAGGCTCCTATAATAAACACTCGATCGACGCCAAAACCCAATAAAATAAAATGAATCGAAACTAAGAAAAGCCCCCCCATGGTTTTGTTGGGGAAACTTAAAAAAACTAAAAAATGCAAAGTTATACATATGAAAATTGGGGGGGGGCATATCCCAAAACTTGTAATGACCGATTGACCTTTTGTTTTTTTCACATACAAAAATGATAGGTGCCCTTTAGGGCCCGCACCCAAAGCAGTGGTGGGCTAACATTGGGACTGAAAATTACTAGTAATTTGGAAACGCAAAAAAATTTCCCGCCGCGTTGATGGATAGCTTTTTTTTGAAATTTTTTTTGGGGTTTGCTTTTTTGTGCGTTTGTTCGCACTTTTCCTTTGCAAGTGTTTTTTTGAATGCATTGTAGGTGATTGTCAATTTTTCTATTTTTTCTTTTTAAATTTGGTATTAAAAACTTCAAAAAACTCATATTAAACCTTTATTTCTTTTGGTTCTGACAAATTTTTTTTCACTTTTTCTTTCAAAGGGTATTTACATCACCATAACCTTAATGTCAATGTGAAATCTAAACGTTGTACCCCCCCCCCGTTTGGTCAAAATGGGCCCAAATGTAAACAAAATATCGCACTAAAAATTAAAAAAACAATTTTAAAAACCCTTTATTTCTATGGATTCTAGCTAACTTTTTAAACTTTTTCTTTAAAAAGGTACTAAAACATCACCATAATCTTAATTTACATGTAAATATGAACGTTTTACCCCCACCCTTTTGGTCAATCGCCCAAATGGGGACGAAAATATCGCACTAAAAATCGAAAAAATCGTAAAGTACATTTTCCCTGAGAAATATTTTTTCGATTTTACCCAAAAAAAATACACCTCTAAATTAAAGAGAAAAACAAAGGTCCCTAGTTTTTCTCAAGATCGCTTTATGCCGTTTCCCCGGTAAGAAGCGAAAAACGGGCAGAAAAAAAAAAAAAAAAAACACCCAAGCTAATTTCTTTTGGGGGTCGTGAAATTGAAGTCTTCGCTTTTCCCCCTCGCTACGCTCATCCAACTATAAAGACCCTATTCGTCACTGACTGGAAAGGGGAGGTCTACAACGTTCAAATTTAACGTGCACGTAATAGTTGGGTAGGGTGCAATTTTTAAAAAAAAAGTTGATCCAAATTTTTTTTAAAAGGGAACTATAGAAAATAAGAACAATCTTCTACAATGTGTGTAAACATATAAACTATAAAATTTTATTTGGTTTTTTAAAAACAAAATTTAAGATTATTTATATGAAACTCCTTTTAGCGTTTTTTAAAACTAAATGTTTAAAGGGGGTTGCTTTATTTTAATCGCTTCTTCTTTATTTTCCCTTATAATCGGGAAATCTCACTCCACACTATAAAAAACCTAAAATTTACTTTGCCCCCTGACCGCATCGTTGCAAAATTTGCTCACCCTTAGAATTTGCACGCCCAAATTTAAAAAAATTGTTTCAATGAACATTTTGAATACTTGTGCAACGATGAAATAAGGGACAAAGTGAAGTTTTTGTTTTTTTTATTGAGCACAAGGGAGAATAATCAGAAGCTTGGCCTTCTTTGAGTCACAATGCCCCTAATTTTAAATTTTTTTTTGTAGATAGGGCCCTACAAATGTGGGACCCCTTTTTTATAAACCCATACCGTTTTATTCCCCTTTAAATTAAAACAATTATCAAGTTTCAAAATTCAAAATCTTTTTAGGGGAATGCATACAATAAAATTTAAAATTTTTCCAAAAATATACATGTTCTCAGTTAAAATAAATTAAAAGGGTATGTAAAAAAAAACACTTTCCTTAATTTGGGCAACCCAAACCCTGAGTGAAACCCACGCAACTAACCCCTACAAACTTTCTACAATGCTGCACCGTTTCCCCCCGGATGGGGGAATACCTTATTCTAGATATCCGTGCGTAAAAGTACCCATTCCAAAAAAAAAACGTTATTTACTCAAAATTTGGGGAGAATTTTTCTGTTTCGGAATTGTTTTTTTTATTGTGTATTTTTTTGTTTTTTTTTGGAGATTTTCATCTAATATTATCTGAATGGACCACTTTTGAAGAATGACAAAAGATGTGGGAACTTGATTTCAAAAAAAAAAAATTAAAAAAACCCCTATGCGGGCCCCCTCCCCACGGTCCCAAAGTGGTAAAAGCCTAAAATTTGCTCTCATTCATAACGTGATGAGGGCTCGAAAAAATGAAATTTTTGTATAGTTTTTATAATCCAAAACCCCCGCCCAAAGGCACAACCCGCCACTGCCCTGGGCGTTTGGGAGTGGAACACCATTTCAAAGAGTTCAAGTTCAAGAGAGCATAAACAAAGTGTATTTTAAAAATTTTCATATGCTCCAAAAAATTTTGGGGTCTTTGTCTGTTTTTTGTATAACTAGGCTAAATATAATATGTATTTTAAATGTGTGTGCAAAACTACAGAACGGACAGATTTTGGGTTTTTCTTTTTTATGTTTTGTTTTCAGAATTTGTTATGTATAATTGGCCTGACACATAAAAAATTTTTAAAAAACTTTTTTAAAATTTGTGAGTGATTGGAAATACGTAAAAAAATAAGCAATGGTTTGTCATTTACACCTCGGGAAATGAAATTTAAAAAAAGCGCGATGCACGGGCCCTTGGGAAATGTCCATGGGAGATTTTGGGGTCGGGGTCCCTGGGGGGGGAGGGCTATTAGATTTAATGAGTTTATCTGTGATTATCTGTGGGTCTGTGATTTCAGCGATCATTCTTTTCTAATCTCGAACAAATCCCAAAAAATGCGGGGGCCGGGGAAAAAGCCAATGGAATACTGCTTGTACAGCGTACGGATTTAATTTATGGGTTTGGGTGTAGGGCCTTACTTATAGATTTTATTATTTTTTTTGGGGATGCACACAGTCCCGTTTTGTTTTCCCCTTTTTTGTCTATGAAATTAAATTTATTTTATCAACGCTAAACACACACCCCTAATAAAATAGAAGTACCTAGTAGACCCCAATTAAAAACGCCATAAACCAAAACTCAGATGGTTTGGGGGCACACCAACAGCGGGAAACTGGGGGTTTTATCCTCAAATTTGATACAAATTTTTATATTAAAAGTTACCTTTTTCAATGCTAAAAATCAGGAATTTAAAAACGATTTAAAAAGACTTGTTTTCCAAAAAAACATTACAAGTTAAAACACCCGGAAAAAATATTTACATTTTTAGATTGGGCCCTTTCGCTTTTGCGCATAATAAAAAGTTTTTTGTGACGTGGCTCATCCAAAAGACCCAAAAAAGGGAAAAGCCCCCTATAAAACCAAATGATCCGGGTTCGAGCCAAAAAGAGGGGATTTTCAATTCGATTTTTTGAATATTAAAAATTTTTTTTGTACCGTACCAATTTACAAAGATTGCGATACATTCTTTACAAATAAATATAAATTTTTAAAATCATGTGTGCCCGGGGGGGGATCTAATTAAAGAACAGGGTTTGGCCCTTTTTAAATCATACTACCATATTTTAGCCCTTGCTTTTTATCGAAGATAAAATAGACCTAATTTTGATTTTTTCAATGTACGTGGGTTTTCATTGGGCTCCCTCTTAACAAAATTAATATTAACCCGTTGGTTGAAGCAAAACCCCTTTCCCACATAACTCAAAATGTCTTAAAATGTTACCGTGTTCTATACAAAAACGTATTATAGGCCCATGCTTGTGTGGTGTTCTGCCCTTAGTTAAACAATTTCATTCATTTGGGCCAAAGAAAACGTTTTTTTGAACCCTAAAAAAACCCCCCCTTTTACTCAAAAGTCGTTCGCCAAGTGCGCCACTTGCTGGGGCAGAAAGGGGCCCAAAAAACTGGAAAAAAAAAATGCATTTGTAGTTCAGTAGTTTTGGGGGGGGAACTACATATACGATTTTTAAAAATTTTTTTTTTAATTTGAAGTAATTGTTGAAAATTTGAAAGTATTTTTTTTTTTTTTTTTTTTTTCTTTTTCCATAAAAAAATTTGTAATTTTTTTATTAAGCTCTAAAGTGAAGGTAAATTTTCAAAATATTGACCAATTTTTCGCAATTTTTTATAAGACCATATTTTGTACAATTTCGAAAATCGACAAAACATAAGCCCTTTATAAATTTTATCGTGAATAGAATAAAAAAAATTATGCCGATATGACAGTTTGTGGCCGAGTTCTAACTGAATGCTGGGACACTGCATCGCACCGATATTTAGCTACCCCTTTGGGGCAACCTTAAGGTGAATATTGGAAGAAAAGGTATAATGTGATGGGGTTTGAAAAATACTCCTTAAACAAAGTATTGTACCCGTTTCGCTGCCATCTTGAAAAATGGCAGCTTCTATTCGGGGAAAACAAGGGGAATGTATATAGCGCGTGCATTCGTTAATATGGCCGCTCATTCGGGGGTAATCTAGCCGACAGCATAGGTGCAATACATGTAAAAACGTTGAAAAAATTGTGTTTGAACGCATATTAAAAGTGGTTTTACGCTTAAAATGGAAGTAAATACACAAAGTTAGTATTCGAGCCATTATGGTTTGGGAAAAGGGATCGCGGACATTTATTGGTGAGAAGCTTTTTTTAAAGTTTTTTTTTTTTCTTTTTCCCTTTCTTCTTTTTTTCTTTTTCTTCTTTCTTTTTTCTTTTTTTTTCTTTTTTTTTCTTTTTCTTTTTTTTTCATTCCCCCCCCTTTTTTCTCTTCGCTTCTTTTCATAAATTTCATTTCATATCCTTTTTTTTTTTTTTTCAAATTTGTTGAGCATTTAATGCATTGTTGTAAAATTTCTATTTCAAATATGTACTTAAATATTGTTCATTGTTGTTCTGCATCTATGTAATTAGATTTATTTCTTTGTCTTCCTTTGAAAATTAGTTTTTAAACTGAATAGGAGAGACGTTAAATAAATAAATAAATAAATAAAAAAAATGCAAACCACATCATCTTTGTGGTTGCATAGGCAATGATGGCAAAACTATGAATGTGTGGCCTACAGTGTTGTGACAGGCTGTTGGTCAGCTGTATGAATGCGTAGAGGTGTGTGTTTTGGTTTTATTTAATAAAACCAAAATAACACGGCCAAATGGTTAAATAAAACCATATTCTCCCATTTGCTTTAAAATAACACAGTTAATTTTATTCTTACTTCTTAGTCACTTTTCACTAAAAACTTGCCGATAAAAACGAGCTAAAACGAAAACAATACTTGCAATTTAAAAAGAATGATTTCTTCTGATTATATAGTGCTAGTATTGTGTTTCCACTTTTTTTTAACTCCTGCAGGAGCAATCACCAGGTGGTATATGCGAGATAAAAACTGGGGTGACTTATGCACGTATTATTGCAATTTACTACGGATTTTATAATATGATTGATTATATCACTGTATTGCAATGCGAAAAATGCGAAAATACAATACAAAACATAACACCACTTTTTACAATTTCCAAAACGAATTTAGGGGGGAAAAACATACACACCTCTATGAATGCGTTTAGGGCCTCTTACCCGGGGGTCAGGGGTTGCCCAACTTCGGGGAAAA
>JAMZAV010012913.1:0-52531 GCA_024449915.1 Sweltsa coloradensis | reverse complement strand
TAGCACTTAATACCAATTCGCCTGGGACGACTAGCACTCTGGATAGGCACTTAAAAACTCTGCACCCAGTGCAATTTGCCTCCTACACTAAAGCTCATACTGATATTAACGAAAAGAAAAAATCTAAAGCTGGCCCTCCACAGACATCGATTCTTTTGTTTGGTTTTCAAAAAAACAGTCAACTCCCCTCAACTAGTCCAAAGGCTAAAACTCTAACAAAAAAGATCGCGCTTGCAATGAGGTTCCCCCACCTAGATGGCTGTGCCGTACACAAGTTCTAGTGTATCATCTATGTGGCAGTGGTTGCTAAGGGTGATGTTAGATGTTGAATTGTTAAAGCAGGAAATGAGGTTTTGGTTTTGAAAATGTATGTGTTTGTGTTGAAGTTGACTCAATAAATGCAAATGCTCATCTCTAACTGCCTAACAACCATCTTTATCTCTTTATATTAACATGTTAAACGTGACAATGAAATTCAATTTCTAGTTCCAATTCTCATGGATGCTCTGCCTATTGTGAGCCTATTATAATTTCATTTTGTTCCAAAATTCTTTGGAATTAGTTCCCTTTGGCAACGAAGGAGTGACGATCTCTGCCCTAAAGCTACGAAGATTAACTCAGTCATTCTCAAAGCTGACCACGGACCTCATTCAGATTCTCCTCATCCAATCAGAAAAGTTAGTTAGTTAGTCATTAGGGTTTAAGGGCACACAACACTTAGGTTATTAGTGCCCGTGTTCTCTTTTAGAGTGATGTGCTATTTTTTAAAATTCTATTATACAGCTTTGTTGATTTCAGATATTTAAAAACATTGGTTATATTCTCAGATTCATCAGATAAAATTTATTTTAACTCATTCAGTGGAATTGTCCACTTTAATGGACACCAACTTTCGAAATTTATATCAGGGTAAAAGATAGTTTTTTCAATTTGACACAATTTAAAAGCCTAATGACTAGTAACAAAGAAAGGCTCGATTGGATTGGATATTGCTTTACGTCTCATATTTATGCAACTTGGCTAATCGAGACGAAGGGAGGGACGTAAGGGATGACGCGGGGGGACAAGGGGTGGACAGGCCTGTGCTGGTCAGAACCAGCCACAAGCATATGGGGAGGGCAGGGGTTCCCCCACGTCGTGGTCGTCTCCGTCTGTGTCATCATCCGTCCGTGTTGTCTTTGTCGTCGCCGTCGGGGAGGTAGTCAAAGGGAAGGGGTTCCCCGACGACGACCCAGAGCTCGCCATTAGTTTCAGGGAGTGAAACTCCCCTATTCACGGGCCAAACCGCGAGAAGGTGTCGAGTTGGACTCGAGAATAGTCGTCACAGTATGTCTACGAGCGCGACCTAGAGTTCTAGTTGAGAAAGTTCTAGAACTGCCCTAGGTAATGAAGGGAAGGAGTGGACTGTATATATGGGAATATGTTATAGAGGTTAGATATAACACGAGGGATAGTGCCGTAAGCAGAGCTATTATCACATACCTGGTTGGACGTGTTGTTGGCGGACGTGGTGACGGGAGCACAAGCAGGCGACGCGACGTGGTGCAGCAGAGGGGCGCGTAGAACGGCATTTAATGTTATAACTTGTATTAAAACGTGCTAGAGAGTAATGTTATTATAATATAATAAATAAACACACGTGAGTTTGCCCAGAGAGAGGCGAGAAGTTTTGAGAGAGTACACACGCACGCAGTGTACGTGGCGAGACGAGAGAGGTGCAGTCAGTACACTTGCGTACGTGACGCGTAGACAGTTGAGTTCCCTTAGACACTGCCCTGTACGTGGCGCCGATCATACAGTCGCTAACCGGCTCAAAGTACTGTGGTCAGCGTTTTGTGATAATAGATGCGTAATGACACCTGTTGAGGGATAGGTGAATTATGAAAGGAAAGTAATTCAAGCGGGAGGAATTCAAAGTGGAATGCGCGTAAACATACCGGCCACCAAAATGGGGTGACATTTTCATGGCTAGTTTGACGTAGAACAAAGAGAAGGGGCAAAGAGGTTGCTTAGAAAGCAAGATAGGTCAGACAAGAAAAAGAGCAAATGAGAGTACTATTACAAGTGGAGGTAGGCCTAGAAGGTGGAGTTTGTGCAGCACGATCATGTATCAGATCAGTTAATAATATAAATGATAATAATAAAAAATAGGCCTATAAATGTTTTCAATGTTTCAAAATATATCCGTATAAATCGTATTCGTAAAAATATTCGTATTCTTATCAACCTCGCGGCCCCGCACCTCTCCGTGGCTGGTACGGCGATGTGCGTGTTGGTTCTCGGTCTCTCACTGACTCGCTTAGTTTTAGGCACACATGGTATGAAACATGAAACCGTAATGAAAGTTTAGTTAAATAGTCAACCAAAAAAGCTCATCCATCCACGCGACTGGAAAAGCGTTCGCGAAGCGACCTAGTTTATTTCCCACAACAACAACTACTTTGAACACATTTCTGCCTGTTTCTACATAGTGCATGTATAAATAATTATGTTGTGCAAGTAAATTATTCCAATAGTTATATTTGATTTATTCACAAATAATGATAGGCAGTGCTACCATGGCCATTCTTTGCACCACTTTTCTTTAAGTTTGCGTTTAAAGAATGCTTTTAGACCAGGCGTTTCAACTAAATGGCAATCAACTTGTGTTTTGTTACCAGCTTCTATGGCACTTTGGTCGGCGACATTCGACGACGATTCGGACACTGTTGTCGAGCAAGGCCTACGATCCCAAGGACACTGATTACGCAGAAAGTTTACTTGTCATTCGAACATCAGAAAGGAGATCTGTACGGCCCGAACACTGTAGTGTACAACGTACATGGGCTAGTACACCTTGCATCAGACACCAAAAAGTATGGACCTCTGGATCTGTTTGGCGCTTTCAAGTTTGAGAACTTTCTAGGACATGAAGAAATTGGAATAGAAAAACCTACTCTCCACCGGCCGCGTATACGGAGGAATACGTGGCAAGAATTGCGCGTAAACATACATGATGTGTAGTGTAAATAAAATGTCTACTGTCTGTTAAACTGTGATAAAATTTGATACATAAGGTGATAATTCGTTAAGACTTGGGTTAAAAAAATTGCTATTGCTTCGATTAAGCTTACTCCTTAACACAGGTGTCGCGGACATGGCATGGTGACGAGCAGTTCCAGCCTGAGGAGCACTATCTCCTGAATGCTAGGATATGAATTCGGGGACATCTGCCCTGGCTCAAAGTTGGCATAGTCCTTTCTTTTTCTATAGGGCTGGGTGTTTATGTAATTTTATAAAAATATATTATCTTTTCCCTAAGATCTCAGGTGAGGCAATGGTTTTACGTGTCGGGGGGAAGTTGTTTGTACTTTTACGACTCTAGGTTAATGGGCAAGGGGTGAACTTATCAATTCAAGAGCTCTTTCCTAACTGGTCTATTTGTCGTTAAAAATTGGGTATGTGTTGTAGTCAACACTTATGTAGTCCTAATATGCGGGGTGAAGCCCTTCAATGTCTCAGTTTCACTTTGGTGGCCTGGATTGGATTGGATTTTGCTTAACGTCTCATATTTATGCAACTTGGCTAATCGAGACCAAGGGAGGGACGTAAGGGATGTCGCGGGGAGACAAGGGGTGGACAGGCCTGTGCTGGTCAGAACCAGCCACAAGCGTATGGGGAGGGCAGGGGTTCCCCCACGTCGTGGTCGTCTGAATGAATTGTAAACATAGGCCTATTTTAGTCCGTAGGCCCTAAGAAAAGACCGTATAAAATAGACCTACTTTCTTAGAAAAAATGCCTCGAAAACCATTGTGGTCCTGGGAGCACGTTGGAAAGATATTGTTGGATTACAAAGATGTTTTGTTTGATTTGGACCAGCCACAAGCGTATGGGGAGGGCAGAGGTTCCCCCACGTCGTGGTCGTCTCCGTCTGTGTCATCATCCGTCCGTGTTGTCATTGTCGTCACCGTCGGGGAGGTAGTCAAAGGGAAGGGGTTCCCCGACGACGACCCAGAGCTCGCCATTAGTTTCAGGGAGTGAAACTCCCCTATTTACGGGCCAAACCGCGAGAAGGTGTCGAGTTGGAATTTGAAGGGAATCTTCGGCGTACCCGAGTCTGACGGAGAGCGTACCGACCAACTGGTACTACAGACGGCCAGACAGGTAGGCGCTGACATCCAGCCGCGGGACATCGCGCGGAGCTACCGTTTTGGCCCCTATTCGGACACGAACCCACGACCCATCATCGTGCATTTCGTGTCGTACAGGGACCGAGACGAGCTCTTCATGAAGAAGAAACACCTGAAGGGGACAGGAACGACCATCCGTGAACACCTCACCCAATGTCGCCTGGGCGTGCTGCGGAAAGCTATCGAGCGTCACGGCTTAATAAACGTTTGGACCCAAGATGGGGTGGTCATCATACGTCGACCTGACGGGACCAGGGTTCGGGCTACATGTCAGGACCATGTTAACTTTTAGGCTAGACTCCTGCACTTCCATTGTCAACGTTTAATACCTGTATATATATATATATATATATATATATATAAATATATATATGTACTTGAAATTGCTCATTACTCTCTTACTCATCTATATAATGTGACGACGCACCCATCAATCAACTATATTTTAACTCTGGGTTCAGCTGAGCTTTATCCCACTCACTAACCTATTGTTTTTCTCTTATTTCTAGTATGGTTTTCTGGGTGTATTTGCAACGACTGAAACTTTTTTTACTTTAAGCTTTAATTTTAACTTTGTGATTAACTTTTATTTTCAGCTATATTCCATCGCCATCAGTTGGCAGTAAAATGCCACCCACATGTAAACACGTCCTAGGGCGACAGGTAGGGGTTGCGTATCCACACCCTGCTCGCGTCCTCACGCTGCAACCCCCCGCGACCCCTCTAGCCGCCAATCGCCCCTACAGCGACATAATGATGTTTTGTCTCTCCCCATCCTCGATCGTTAACAAGGGGCCCATGTGAATGCCCAGAGCATTCTCGCTGCAAGACCGTATAGATGATTTAGGTACGATTTTGCTTCCCTTAGTTTTCGATGTTGTCCCCTTGTCTCAGAGTATTGTCTCAAGCCCTCTCACTCTTCTGACAACGTTCTAATAGATGGGCTAACTCTCTCTAGAACTGACAGAACCGGCAAGGGTGTGGTGAAGTTGGCCGCCTATATCGTTCTTAGTTTTAAACCGAAAATTGTGTGGCATTCACTCAAACAAATACGAACGCAAGCCGGAGTACATTGTTTATTGAGCATATCTGTAAAAAAAAAATGTCTAGTTTGCGTCGTGTATAAATCCCCGAAGGCGGGAACATTTGGTGTGAAATTGAGGATCAGTTTATTAAAATTATTACCTGATTATCCGAAATACAATTATTATGTGCGGCTTAACACTAACTTTCTAGAATACAAATACCTTTGAGAGGACCCAGCTAAAAACACTTTTTCAGGCATGTAATATGACTATTCTCCACTCTCGACCCCGCACCATACTAGTACATCGCACACTTAACTTGACTTAATAATCACAACATAATCCAGACAAGTACTTAACCTGACAAACTTCTGCCCCAGGCTATCAGGACATGACGTTAATATATTTATCATATAACTTAAAATGCCATAAACCACCCGCAAATAGTATAACATAATCGAGACTCTTAAAAACATTAATAAAGACGAGTTGTTTGAAGATGCATTAAATACACCTTGGCATGAGATTTCATCACATAATCATATCGATGACATGATTGAAAAATTCAATTCCCTAGTCATCGGACTATATGACAGACCACGCCCCAAAAAGGAAACTAAGAATCCAGCCCCCTGCACCTTGGATGACCGAAGACATTCACACACTCATGACGCAGCGAGATGCCGCCCACAGACACTACAAGCGGAACCCTAATAATGAAACTTTTTATGACTTTAAAATTTTACGTAATAAAACAACACAAGCCATTTAGAAATGCTAACTAAGACCGCCTTACACTTAATTACACAAACACTGCACCCTCAACAATGTGGAAATCCGTGCGTGCTTTCGGCATAGCAAAATCAAAACCAGAAAGTAGTATGTTACTTCTTGACCAACTTAATAAATACTTTACTACCGTACCTTTTACAGTAAATAAGGAAACTAAAGCCACTTTTATAGCCGATATTACAGTCGTCCGCCCCCTGACCAGAGACAATTTTATTTTCAACGACATAAACACCGTCACAAGTATAGACGCAATAAATTAAAATTAAAATAAAGGCAAAAAGGAACGATGACATCTGTATTGACATGATTAACCCTTATTCACTTTATTACCTTCGCTTACTCATATTCTAAATTATGTTTTGCTATATTCTATGTACCCATCCGCGTGGAAACAGGCGTTTAGTTCGACCATTACCAAAACGACTCAACCCCTGGAAGAGAAAGACTATCACCGATTAAGTATATTGCCGCGATATCGAAAGTACTCGAGCACATTTGTGCATAAACCAAATATCAGGCTTACTTTGACGAGCATGCGCTATTCAATGTTAATCAATCTGGTTTCGCGATGTGGGCACCCACCAGCACAACTCTACTCCAAGTTACAGATGATACTCGAGAAGCTATGGTAGCGACAAGAACTGTCTTTAGTTCTTCTAGATTTTAGTAAAGCTTTTGATTCGTTGACGTTGATATCCTCGCGTTCAAAACTAAAACACCAGTTTTTCAGACAGTACATTACAGTGGATGGAATCATATTTCGTGGCCGTCGTAAAAAAAAAAAAAAAAAAAAAAAACAGTGTGTGTTGGGTGACGGTGATTCCGTCTCTTCGTGGCTTCCGGTTGAATGTGGTGTCCCCCGAAGGATCGGTTCTTGGCCGCTCTTTTTTTCACTATAATCTAAACGATGTATCTCTTATGCTGTCCACTGCAAATACCCCAATTTATCTGATGACTTACAACTTTACCTACATACGACCCACCTGACAGACTAAATGACGCAATTAGACTCATTACGAAGACTTGAATGCTATTTTAATTTGGCAATTAAACATGGTCTAATTCTGAATCCAACTAAAATTCAAGAGCAATCATTATAGCTATCCTAAACTCATGGTTTTATTCTTATTAAGGCGTGCCTCTCTTTCACACATAAAACCTAAATGATATCTCTATACCACTCACTATATAGAAAAAAAAAAAAGTAGCCTATACAATAGCCTGTATACTTCATTTTCAACAAGGCTTGTATTTATTCAGAGCTGGTAGAAATCTAGTGGCGACGATGCAATTGTCTACGTACAAATTGTAGGGAAGGTAGAGTGGTTGGCACTTTGAAAGCCCGAATAACCCCTGAATAATGTGAGGTATGGAAATCGGTTCTATGTACTTATGGAGGTGAATGAAAAAAATCAAGTCATCAACTACATAGACTGCAAGGACTGTGCGGCATCGTCCCGCTAGTGTTTGTTTTTATAAGGATAATACTTTACACAAATGTTTGGTACAACTTGCAGCCTACTAATTAGTTGTTACCTGCTTAAGTAACGTTCCACCATATTTTCCATTTCATGTTATTGATTCGTTTCAACAAGGTATGCCTAGGACCTACATGTATTGGAATAGAGTTAAAAAAATGTAGCTTTTATTATAACCAATCAGCTGATGGTTGGGTTTTAATAAACATAGGTCCTTAAGTCATACCCACCCTAACCAAATTTATATAAGGTACCATACATGATTATAATTTAATTTTCTCAATGCTAATTGCTTAAATAATTAAAATCTCTGTTTCAGTTTTGTTGTTTGTTGTTTCTGATCACTCAGATTCAGAAAGAGTTATAAGAAGGTTTACACTCCATTTCCCAGTCTTTCAAAAAGTCAATCCTGAACTGATCTTATTCCAGGGAAGTCTTTGTATCAAATGCATGAAAATAATATCTGAAGAACTTAATTGACACTAATGCTCTTTTACACACACGTTTTTCATAGGCCTACAACTAGACACTTATTTCTTAAAACATACAACAAACCATATCGATATTGTTTTGCTCTAAAAATGTTAAGAGAACTGATTTGTAACCTACATGTATACGCACTTATCTATGTGCATATTTTAAAAATGGGGGGGGGGTGACACAACACCACCTCTGATTGAATTTCTGGTGGAATTACTCTATTATCTTATATAATCCAACAACTCCTCATGGCGATGCCACTGCACGTATATAGCCCTATATGCATGCAATGTGAATAACTTAATTATTGTCCTTTCTTTTTTGTCAGAAAACGATGCAGTAAGTCAGTACTCAAGTAAGAACTCAAATTAATTAATATATTTGTCGGTCACCTGAACTCTGGATGTGTTAAGTGTGATGATGTGTAGGGACATTTAATTGGACATGTTAATCTATTTAAAGTACCGTTATGCAATGCAATTTAAGTGAAGTATACGTGGCTTTTAAACTGGATACTCGAAACCCTCAAGGAACCAATGACCAACATAGAAACGTAGATTATTTTTATATTTAAATAAGTTTGACCATGTAATTCTGTGGCATAAGCAACCATGGTTCAAATTTTTCTTCAATTTTTCGGTGGTTTGGTACATATTGGTACGATTCCCCTCACCGTACAAGGCCTGTTAGATAAGGGCACACATGCCTTAGGACGGTGAGGGGTGACGAGCAATGCCTGCAGATTTCAAAACCATGAACTTATCAAGGACAAGCGGTTACCAGAGTAGGGATAGCTTCTTGCTGTAAAGTAGAAGACAAAGAAAGATGTTCATGTGCTTTCCATCTAAACTACGCGCAAACATGATGAGCAACATCAGAGATCCGCGTGCCGCTATCCCTGAACCCTGCTCCAACTAGACATGAGGCTTTGGGCAACCAAACAATGTTAGTTGGGTTGGTCGGGGGCGTCAGAGCAGCCCATTCTTCCGAAGAGTGCTTCAAAAAAAAATGGAAATGAATAAGAAGGCACAAATCAGGTGGTAATTTGCCTCCCAAGGATGCTTCTTGCTGGAAGAACCACCAATATCATTTTGGACGACAGCCTTTAAAGTACTTACAAAATTTAATACACATTACAATTTTTGTTACCAAGAGACAAAGCTCAAGCCTAAAACACGAGACTCCTCATTCACCGAGGTTCCGGGATCGATACCCACCCACGGCAAAGTAATTATTTCATCCATTTGTCCGCTTCAGGCAATTTAAATGAATAATTAGAAGAAGAGAATGAAAAAGAAAAATGTACAAAATATAAGATCTTAAAGAGTTATCGTGATTTCAAATAATTGGTTCCTGCGTATGGTTTCTCAGCTTATATAGTGCTGCAAATGTAAAACGCTGCTTTACAGTGTCAAGAATTGTCGTAGTAAATGGCATTAATCCTGGGGCCTAACTAGACTTAAATCACTCAGTTTTTCCTCGAAATCGCAACGGGGGGGCATTGCATCACAGTGCAACGCCATGTCGTGAATCCAGTGTTTGAATGACTGTGTCATTCGTTCTGCCTATTAACCAACATTGATTTTGCAATTGTATCTTCTTCTAGGGACCAGAGAGTAAAGAACCTCACAACTGCGAAAAGTATGAGTATTTCAATGAAAAAGGCGAGGACGAGAGCCAACCCCTATTTGCTCACGAGCCGAGAGAGTATGGGGATCTTAGCTTGGACAGTTTCCCCAATACGGCAACAGTATCTCGGGCGACAGTTTCTACAGCGACACTTTAGAGGGGCCTAGCATTTCTACAAGGACGTTCCATCGATATCCATATCGATGAAACATTTAAAACGGTCTCATTGATGTTCTATCAATTGCTGGTCATTCTTGTGGTTAAGGGCAGTTATGTTAGTATCCAAGTAAATTTTGGCCTCACCCTCACGGTAATCCTATGTGCATTATTAAAGTATGTATAAAAATATATAATATAATTATATTGACGAAGAATACCATTGACCGAATGTGGTTTATCCTTCCGTAAGGGGAAATGGTCCATAATGTGAGAATGGATTGTGCTGGTATATGGCATCGGTGACTTCTTACGGCAACGTTCACACTTCTGTGCGTATCTTTTACATGAACCTGAAAGTACACAAACGTGGAAGAGAATACAATAACCTCTTCACAAGAGGGGTTGTTGGAAAGAGAGACAACTTTCCTACTTTACACTGTTTCATTTCATTTTTCTACAATAAATTAACTTCAAATGGATTTCCATCCGTAAAAAAATGCGACAAAAAAAGGGTAGCCAATTTATTATATAAATTATATATTTATTATCAGATAAGCTAGGGCAGGTATCAGGTCCAGTAAATTAAACTCCAAATAAAGTACTCAAATTGATTAATATCATGGGTCGGTCAACTGAAACTCTGGATGTGTTATGTGTGATGATGATTTTAGGGAAATTTTTAATCAATTAATCATTTGAAGTAGCAGTTTTATGCAATGCAATGTAATGTAAGTATGTGTGGCTTTAAACTGATACTCGAACCTCAAGAAACCGATGACCGAATATAAACGTATATTTTTTTATATTTAGAAATTTCTACCATGTAATTCTGATGGCATTAAGAACCCATTAGTCGAAATTTCCTTCAATTTTCAGTGGTTTGGTTCAATTGGTACGATTCCCCTCACCTGTACAAGGCCATGTAAGATAATGGCACACATGCCTTAGGAACGGTGAGGGTAAACAGGAAGCAAATGCCATCAGATTTCAAAACCATTAAACTTATCATGAACAAGCGGTGGAACCAGCGTGGGATATCTCTTGCTGTAAAGTGGAAAGACAAGAAAGATGTTCTCGTGCTTTTTCACTCCTAAAAACTACGCGCAACATGCCAGCGATGATGAGCACAATCAAGAGATCCGCGTTGCCGCCTATCCCTGAAACCTGCTCCAACTAGGACATGAGCTTGGGCAACAAGACAATGTTCGGTTTGGGTTTGTCCGAGGGAGGTCAGAGGCAGCCATACTTCGCAAAGAGTGCTGCATGGAAATGATTAGAAGGCACAACGGTGGATTTTCCTCACCAAGGATGCTTTCTTCGCTTGGAAGAACCCACAGCATATCATGTGGACGGCACCTTTTAAAGTACTTACAAAATTTTAATAATCATAGTCATTTCGTTACCAAGAGATAAAGCCAAGCATAAAACACGAGACTCTCATTCACGAGGTTTCCGGGATCGATACCCACCACCGGCAAAGTAATTATTTAAATATATTTGTCCGATTCAGGCAATTAATGAAACATTAGAAGAAGAGAACAGAACAGAGAAATGTAAAAATAATAAAGATCTTGAAGAGGTTATCGTGATTTCAAGAATAATTGGTTCCTGGCAGTATGGTTTCTAGTTTATATAGTGCTGCAGAATGTAAAACGCTCTTTACAGGTCAAGCATTTCGTACTAAATAGGATCTCATCCATGGGCTAAACAAGGCTTTATCACGCAGTTTTCCTCAAAATCCGCAATGCAAACGCATCACAGGTGCAATCCAATGTTGGGAAATCCAGTATTTGATTGACTGTGTAAAATTCGTTCTGGATTGGATTGTATATTGCTTAACGTCTCAATTTATGCAACTTGGCTAATCCGAGACAAGAAAAGAAGGACGTAAGGGGATGACGTGTGGGACAGGGGTTGGACAGGCCTGTGCTGTCAGAACCAGCCACAAGCGCATGGGGAGGGCAGGGTCCCCCATGTCGTGGTCGTCTCCGTCTGTGTCCATCATCCTCCGTGTTGTCATTGTCGTGCGCCGTCGGGAAGGTAGTAAAGGGAAGGGAAAGTTTCCCGACGACGACCCAGAGCTCGCCATTAGTTTCTCGGTTGAAAACTCCCCTAATCACAGGCCAGACCCGAGAAGGTTGCGAGTTGGAGTATCTTTCTTGTAGGACAAGAGAGTAAGTCCTCGCCACTGCGAAAAGTATTAAGTAAATTCAATGAAAAGGGCGAGGAGGAGAGCCCAACCACCTATTGCCTCACTAGCCCTAGAGAATATGGGTATGTACTTGGGCAGTTTCCCCAATACGGCAAACAGTATCTCGGGCGACGGTTTCTACAGTCGACATTTAAGAGGTGCCTGGCAATTCTATACAAGAACTTTCCATCAATGTCCATATCGATGGAACATTTAAACAGGTCCCTTGTGTTCTATCATTGCTGGTCATTCTTGTGGTAGAGGGCAGTTAAGTAAGTTCCTAGATAAATTTGGCCTAACCCCTACACGGTAATCCTATGTGCACTTATTATTATACAATGTATATAATATATCGAACCCGTTACCCCCCTCGAAAATGAAGTCAAGCGGGTTGGGAGTATCCCGCCAAACACTTAGCCACTATGTCTTATGAAGTCGACTATAGGATTATCGTATGATAGCTACTAATTTTGTTGTATGTTTCTCCTATTTATTTTATTAAATCCGATCATACATACTTATCTCTTAATTTTTTTTTTAAATGTAGGAATGTAGCTAGACGGTCATTACAAAAATAAAACGATATAAACTCAAAATGATACTGAATAAGCCAAACAAAGATGATACAAATTTCACTACAATAATTGGGGAGAACCGTAGATTAATAAATACAATTTTGTAAGTAATTAATCTGTAGCAAACAATTCTTAAGACTTTAATAACTTATCGTAATTCATAAAGATTATCAAATAATATAATTATTCGCAGTATGTTGGTTCAGATGCGCCGTAGCCGTGCAGGAGTGCGTAGCAGCCTATAATGGGCACCAAAGTCCATATAATAAACATGTTCTTGATAGAGATTTAAATTTTAATCGAAATTTCTAAATAACTCCAAAACACACAAACCGTGAAAGTAGGTTGTTGACAGTAACTGTTACAATCTAATGACAATTAAAATAAATGTTGTAATGTTATTCTCGTCAGGTTGGCCATCCCGAGCGTTCATTCCCCACACATGACTGATGTTCTTTATCAATGACAGAATATATCCCCGGGGCACTCAGCTTTCAAAATTTGTGTTTTGTAATATTTCAGCACCACTGATAAATTATAAAAACCCGACTCATCCGAGTTTGATACATTAAGAGTACTAAATCTTCTCTGTCCACTCTGGTGGCAAAATCTGTAAACGTACTAAGGAGGTAAAAATTGTCAGTTTGGCTATCAGATGACAGTTGACATAAGTTTATGTTCTAAACTAATGTGTGTAATCGTTTGTTTACACAACAACAATCATCCTCCTTCGGGCGGCCATTTTTGTAATACTGCTAGCGCATTCTAGGAGATGTTAGTCCCCCATAATGCCTAAAAGTCAAACTTATTTATTTTGGGCTTTGATTGATTGGATATCGCTTAACGTCTCATATTTATGCACTTTGGCTAATCGCGCGGAGCGGTTTTCATTTTAATGACACGAAAAACTGCTGCAGTGTACAAACGAATTTTTGAATATTTGGTGTGGTCTACCCCAATATAAATTAAAAAGTGTTCTCTGTGATTACGAGACAGGGATGAGGCGCGCCATAGAAGTTAGTTAGCTAGTTATTAGGGTTTAAGGGCACACAACACTAAGGTTAAGAGTGCCCGTGTTCTCTTTTAGAGTGATGTGCTATTTTATAAATTCTATTATACAGCTTTGTTGATTTCAGATATTTAAAACATTGGTTATATCCTCATAATTCCATCAGATAAAATTTATTTTAAATTTAGGTTTCGTTAAAATCATTCCTCTCGTCCATGTGTTGGGGACATTCTACTAAATGTTTTTTTTTTTTTGGCTTTTTTTTTTTTGTTTTTTACAGTTAAAATCTCACCACACTGCTCACATGGGGGTGGATCTTCGCCTCTTAAAAGGTATGCTTGAGTAAGATGTGTGTATCCAATGCGTAGACGGGTCAGAACAATCTCTTTGCATCGAGAAGAGCGCCTTGAAGAGAACCAGGGTGTTGCATCGTCTTTTATTTCACGAAGCTTATTATTTTGCATGATATGCCATTCTTCGCACCACTTTCCTTTAAGTTTGCGTTTAAAGAATGCTTTTAGATCAGCGTTACAACTAAATGGCAATCAACTTGTGTTTTTTTCAGCTTCTTTGTGGCACTTTTGGTCGGCGACATAATTTCCTAAAATACCAGAATGACCAGGAACCCAACAAAAAAACTATTGTTTTATGTTTTGCAGCAAGTTTTGATAAAATTAGGTGTATTTTACTAATAAATGGGTGTGTAGTGTAAATTTGGCAAATAGCCTCTAGTGTACTTAAAGAATCCGTGCACACTAAGAATTTGGAGTCCTTACTATCAAGAGCAAAACAGAGGCTTTGTAGAATTGCAAACAGTCCTTGCATTGGTAGACGCTGTATATGGAATGGAGTTTAAAGTTTAAGTTGTTGCTTCTCCATCGTAATGCATAGCCGACTGAATTGTTCATATTTGTAACCGTCATGTAAAAATTTTCTGAAATCTTTGGTATTTGTATCGGATTTCGTTGAAAGTGCTTGATATTGTTTTGTTGTGATGAGTGCCATTTTGTATTTTGAGAGCTGTGTTATGCAGCATGGTTTATTCAGTGTCCAAGGTGGGATTGCCACATATGATTTTAGAAAACAAGGGGAAGTGTAATGTTTTAGGCCTGTAGTAGTTCCAGGGAGCGGATGCCCACCGGTCTCGAGGCTTTCAGGCGAACTTCATACCAATTTTGAATAAAGTAATAGAGAGAACGTTCGGAAGGGCAAAAGTGCAACGCGTGATATTAGCAGCAGAACCGAGCGTGATACACCACAACACGGTACAACACCCAGCTATATTGGTGAAAAAGTGCCATATAGACGGGTACAGGCTATGAGTGCGTTTTTTTGTCTTTCAGTCTAACAGAATATTGGAATAATCGTGTGACAGGATTTTGGGGATAATCACATCCCTGATCACAGATTATAACAAGCTTATTAGGATGAACAAGAAACGTTACAAAACGTAAGACGAAGTTAATGCATGAAAGTTAACATGATTCGATAAACAAGCTAAACATACATGATAGTACATGGTTAGTGGCGGCTGCCGTTAGCAAGCGTTTGGTATCGTTTACACATGCTGAAACTAGGCCTATCGGGTCTAGCCGTACTACAACACAGTAACGACAATTTGACAGAGAACGCACTCTCACGAAAACTCTCACTCTCCGAAAAACACCCATTACACCTTTTCCCTGGCATTTTCGATACGTACGCGGCAATAGTCCGCGCACATATGGCACATGCACCCTAGTGTTGATTGATGAATATTGCTTAACGCCTCAATTTATGGCACTTTGGCTAATCGAGACGTGACGTGTGATAGATGAGGATGAAGTATGAACAGAAGGGAGGAGGGGAAACCCGGTACCGCACAGCTGGTGCGTAGCCTACTCCTTTCGAAAAGTACAATGGACCAACGGCTTTAACGTCCCATCCGAAAGGCGGTGTAACTTTGACAGTCATATAGGTCCTCCACTAACCCGGACTGGCCGAGCAGACTTCAGGAGAACGAAGCCGTTACACTAGCTCTCGAACCCTCCGTCTGCTCTAACCAGCGTATACTGATTTCAGGGTAGAGCGGTCACCCACATCTACCCATGACCAGGACGCCCGATCTGCTTAACTTCGGTGTTAGAGTGGGAACCGGTTAAACGATCTCGGCTAAACCGCTGGCCTGCACCTAGTAGGAAATTTCCTTCCGCTTCCGACAAGCCAGGTCCTGGTTTCTTTATCTTATCGGAACACTTTCAAACAGAGGTCACTTTCTCTCGGTATGTGTCTGCGAATAGAAGATTCGGCGTCTTCTATCTATGTGGTCCGCGATCGACCTCACGAGCGAGTCAGAGGCATGGCATTACGGCCGACACCATAGACCCAATTATCTTTACTAGATAAGAAAAGATATTGAAGCTCGAAAGAAAAACTAGGACAATCCTGCTTCACCATGCATAGCATGATCCCCTGTTTCAATATAATATATATATATAATAATAATAATAATATTATTTATTGAATACGATTCAATAGGCAATCTTATCTATAATATTTTTTCACAGATTAAAAATGAGACAAAACGTGGTTTTATCAAATGTACATTGTTCATAATCGATGTTATTTGAAATTTGCAAAACATGTATTTTTCATAAATCATTCCACAACCATGTAAAATTGTATTTAAAAAAAATTAATTCAATAATAGTGTTTTGTTTGTATAGCTCCAAATAAAGTAAATGGTGCAATTAGGCATCTTATACTTTACATTGCAAGCAGGACCATGGCGTTGATTTTGTCCACAGAGATTATGTTTTTTGGGCGTTTTTACATGGTTTACAGAATCTGATAGCAGTCTCAACTTATTGCCGCAGCAAAAAACTGCTCGACTTCTAACAAGAAATGAGAGCAAAAATGACGACATATAGCTCAACTCACACTCAAAAGGAGCAAAATAACCGACTCCTGTGGGGCTCTACCGATTGCTGAAACTTCATCTTATTTGCGGAATTTAAAAACACCTTTAAAACAAGTATTGTCAAATTGCACTTGATAGTTGCGGCTACCTCAGGCAAAGTTCAACCTTAAGACGAGAGGTGACTCGGGCTGAGCAGTTATGTTTTGATAGGGTGTTGAAAGGCGTTGCTGGAAATGAACTGCAGAAGTCCCACTGCCTTGAAGACAGCCAACAAGAGATAAAAATTTGCGAGATATCGTATTAATTTCAAAATTAAATGCTAAGATGAACAGATATTTCAAGTGATGCTAGTACACATAAGTTTTCGGGACAAGGTTTTCAAAGTAAGAACTAATGATTTGGTTAGCCGCAAGAAGACTGGCGACAGAACGAATGTTGAACGCGAATATCTTTCAAGCTCTAGAACTGCAAACTAGAATCATAGCTAAGTTTGTGAATGACAGCCAGGGTAAACGAATTAAACAAACAACTTCAGCTAGGATAATGAATTATAACAACCTATCTTCATGATGCACGTAAACATTCAACCTGCAGTGACGGCTTCACAATCACAAGTGAGGATTTGAAAGACAAATAACCACATTTAAAAATGGAAGTGCTTCATTGGAAACAAAATCACTGTGCGTCCGAAGCTGAACTTCGGGGAGCACGCAATATGTTCTATTGGAGCAGACCCAGTTTCGGTCGTTGTTTGGGGGGGGGGGGGGGGGAAACAAACAACAACCATGCTCATTATTTGTATTCCTGTAACTTTGATTCTTAACAACTACACATACCGGGTGAGAAATATACAATAGGTTAAAGATGTTTGTATCACTAAAATCACACTACAAATGCAGAATTTATTATGGTCAAATGAAATGTCTGGTGTTTTGTGTGAGTTAGTTCAATAGCCAGAAAGTGCAAAATTAATTTTAAAAAAATGGAACAAATTTAAAATGAGAGGAATAGAAAGAAACTAAAAAAGAGAATAGTTTCGAAATGAAGTAAAAATAGTGATTTGTTTCAACAATATATTTTTATTATTGTCATCCTCAAGAGTATGATTTTTGAATCAGACATATTTTTTTTAAGTGAATAATTTGTGCGTGTTGTAAAGTTTTGCACACACAGATATTATTTATAATGCCGACCTTTTCTTTGAATCTGTACTTCAATACCTAGCCTAGTAGAAGAGACCCTTTCTTGCTCTAAACCCCTCGCCCACCGCACCCCTGAAGAGAGGCAGGCCTTCCATTTACAGACGACTGAAGAAGTTGCTACCTGCACGGGACCTTTCAACCCAACAACATCAAACGCCAGAGTGGTTTCTGACCAGTATCGCCCACTTGCGGATTTGCTTGGTACTAGATGACCTAGAAAACGTTGCGTGAAAAACATTTTTTGGGGGGGGGGGAAACGTTTAAACAGCTTTCTCAGTAAGATTGCTTCATCTTTTAGAGCAAAAAAACAATCAATCTCTTCAATCGAGTCTAGTCACAGCACTGTCGTAGCGGCGTCGGATCATAGAGAAAAAGCCTATCACACTCTTCAACCCAGTCGCATAGCCAACAGCACAGCCGTAGCGGTAGTTCAATGTTCTCCTGCTCAAATAGGCATAATCTACCAAGGAGAACCGATATTAGTTAAATAAGTATCTTTAGTAGTAGTAGTGTGTGTGTAGTGCGCTGTTCGATGGTGCAGAAGATTATTCGCGAAGTAGTATCTTAAGAAATGGAATGCGGCAATCAAATGGATGCAGATTTTTTGATTTGATTGATATTGCTTACGTCTCATATTTATGCAACTAGGCTAATCGAGACGAAGGGAGGGACGTAAGGATGACGCGGGGGGACACAAGGGGTTGCGGGCCTGTGCTGGCAGAACCAGCCACAAGCATATGGGGGAGGGCAAGAGGTTCCCCCACGTCGTGGTCCGTCTCCGTCTTGTGTCATCCGTACGTTGTTTTGTCATTGTTGTCGGCCGTCGGGGAGGTAGTCAAAGGGAGGGGGAAAGTCCCTGACGACGGACCCAGAGCTCGCCATTAGTTTTCCGGGAGAAAAACTCCCTAATCACGGGCCAAGCCAAGAGAAGGTTTTGCGAGTTGGAATTTTGATGCAGCAGCATTATACCACGTATGCGATGCGAGTAGGACTTTGACCTGTCCATGAAGTAAATTAAATGGAAGGGATTTTAAAAGGACAGCCCATTGAACAAAGGAAATTGGTTAGTTTTTTTTAAAGAGAAATTAAGCATGACCAGGATCTTTAACGTTGTTCCTATATTGTTGTGTGATTTTTTTTATTGCTAAGAGAAACTTTGTAGGAATAGGGTGATGAGCAAGTGATTTCTTAAGGGTTGCATTACAGACTTATGTGCATCAAACTATAGTTGGCTTGGCTTCAAGAAAAAACCCTATTTTTTCAAACATTGCTCTGAAGATATTATGTTATGGTAAGGATAACCAGCGTCGGGCTTATCTAGACAACGAAATGGTTTCTATTATCTTTATCCAGATTTATTTTTGGTTACCTTTTATCTAGATAATTTCTTTCTCAACAGATGTCGTGACTTGTTGTGATTGTTTATTTGCAATATGGGCTCTCGCTCGCAAAGTATACGAAAATATTTTCTGGGCTCCCGTCCCAGAGCTAGACGACAACGACGAAAAGAAACAGAAAATATAGATAATGTCGCATTGGAAGATATAAGTTGAAAACTCTTTCTATAATCAATTATATCGCATCAAAATAGCTAGGAATGTGAAATGTGAATCTAAAGTGTGCAATTAAATGTTGTTGGGTGACCATGGAAAAAAAATGATACCTTTATCACGGGTTTAGAATGAAATATATCTTTTGGCTCGCGTTTCGATGAAAACATTTTGGTTCCGACCGATTGTATACCCTCTTTGTATTCTACTCGCCAGTTTCAATGACAAGCGGAAGGTGACAACACTCTGGCCAGTGGTCAGCCTGTCAATTTCTAGACTAGACAAACTAAAATAAATGTTTTTATATTACACCATAATACGCACGTGCACGGGAGCTTGCAAGACCTAGGCTCTAGGCGCATTTGCCAAATTAGATAAGACCACTATCATTATTAGTTACCAAAGTTATTACTTGCAACTTTTAATTTGTATTTTGCAGTAGACGTGACAGGTATAAGGTAGGATAAAAGAAAAGTTAGCCCCAGTCCTATCCAACAATTTTGACGCCGACGCTCTCGAAGTCGAGAATAAAAAACTGAAGCGAGACTTGGAAGATGCACAGAAGAATTACAATGTTGAGCAAGCAGCAGCAGGAACATCAGGAAAACTCGAATCTGCCTCAATTGGGGTGGGGAAGATGATACGAGAGTATGCCTCTAAACATGCACCTAACCCCTGAGAGATGCGGCGGCAAAGAGAGGATTGGATATTGCTTAACGTCTCATACTTTATGCAAACTTGGGTAATAGAGGTAAAGTGATTTGTGGTCACTGCAAAACCAACAATAACCTTGAGCAAAGTAAAAAAAAAAAAGCCTCCCAAAATAACACAGGACTATGTAAATCTGGATTACATTATGGGACGCAGAAAAAAAAAAAACAAGCAAAACCCTGATCAAATGACAAAAGCACCCGTAACGATCTCAATGGATGTGTTCTTCTGGTTTTTAGGCTGTGTAATTGGTGCGGCCGGTATCCGGTAGTTTTTTGTGAAACAACACCTTTATTAATACAAGTAACAGCAGTAACAACA
Organism: Sweltsa coloradensis; assembly: GCA_024449915.1. Taxonomy (NCBI): domain Eukaryota; kingdom Metazoa; phylum Arthropoda; class Insecta; order Plecoptera; family Chloroperlidae; genus Sweltsa; species Sweltsa coloradensis. The sequence goes on along the minus strand of JAMZAV010012913.1, from coordinate 32,341 downwards.
GACTACTCTTGCTATCATCAACCCTCAGGCCTTACGACAAACAGACTGAGCACACCACTGACAGACGAGCGCTTCCCTGACAAGCAGGTCAGAATGAAGAGCGAACATTACCTTCCAGTCTTGGACAGATGACATCTTTGCAAGAACACAACATGAAAAACTTGCTCAAATACCCATTTAGTACAACAGAAGCTTTTACTATGTGTACTGTGGAGGCCCACAAGTACAGACCGAAGAGCGAACATCAAAACACGTCTGCCTGCAACAAGAAACACAGACCGACTGCGAAGCGCCGCGACCCCGCGAGGGCTGCGCTGCGTTAGTGAGGGTGGTATTCAAAAGGCGGGGCGGCGAGGTCATATCGAATGCTTGTATCGTCACAATAATGCATTGAAACTCTTTAAAAATCGTGTTGGTGTCAGTAGTAAATTAACTCTAAAAGGTGATATTTATTGGAAGTGATTGTATTTCTATGTGTATTGACGGTTTATCGTGACGATAGGGTTCGCATATATTGATTTATATATGGATTTTTAAATTACAGTTTTTAAATAAAAGCGTACTTTACATCACACATAGTTCTTTTGAGATGAGTTACAAGTTACATGGTGAATGTAATAGATAGAACGACCGGAAGGCAAAAGTGTGGTGTAACGTGCGATTAGCAGCAGAACTGAGGCATGATCTGCGGCTTGGTCCCAAACAGTTGAAACGAGACGAGCAAGATGAGCAAATCGCAGGGGCTGTCGACGGCTACTCTTCAAAATGTAGCTGGGGTACCAGCTGACAAGAGGACTAAGGGGGTTGGGGGTGACATCCCACCCTCCCCCCGAGACCAGAACGCCTGGGGCCTCTGGGAGTAAAATCTATTATCAACTTTGTTTGGGAAAGTGTTCCAAGACAAAAATTGTCCCGAACATACCTATGCTTAGTGAAACCAGATGGGCTTCAAATACATGGCGACTCACTGGTTATGCAAACAAACTGCTGTTCTTCAGAGAATTTGTGAAATGTTCGCTTTATCACATTTTGAGCATATGCATCAGACTAAATATGTAGACATAAATGCCAAACATCGAAGGAATGTTTTTAAATAACTTTATAGTAGCCTATACTTAAGTCTAAGAAACTCAAGAAGTGTTTTAATCACTGACCATCATGGAGGACGCACGCCAAGGTAAGTATACTATTTATGTTTTGTTGTTGTGGTCCAGAGTAGCAAGAATAGATCTCATTACCATGGCTTTTGGGAGTAAAATGCACCCGCTTTTTGACAGCCAAATGAAGAGACTTTTGAGCATAGTACCAACTTATATGGTTTGAAGAGTTCCTTCGTCTCTTAAAGAATTTAGTTAATTGGAACCCTCATAGTAAAAACTGGACCCTTTATTTCTCGGTTCCAAACTTTGAGTGGCTTTATAGATGTAAAATATTGGGGGCATTACAAAGGTCTAGTTTTGGCCCAAATTTACAATTTCTTCTGGGGGACGGGGTTACCCCAAATTTGAAATTTAGCATCAAACTACTCCAACCCAAAGGGAACGCGAAGGGTGGGGGCCTTGAATTCTTTTTTTTTCTAGGGACACCCCTTCAGACGAAAAATTTGCAGGCCCAGACGGTTTAAAAAACATGCAGGGAAACCCAATCACTCAGGGGGCTGGATCGAGTGGTTTCTTTCAGGGGACTGCTTCCTTACAAACCCTTCGCTTTTGGGAGAAAAAACCCTTTTGAAGATATTCAAGGTTTTTACATTGTCTTTGATTTTCAAAGCTTTTTTTTGCATGATATGCAATTTTTTTTATTTTTTTTTCTTTTTAGATGGATGACATAATAGAGTTTGTCCACTTATCGGTGTCCGGCGAAAGATGCAGCCCCAAGGCGGGGGTCTACATTTAAAATCCCGGTTTTACTAAAATTAAGCATTTAAAGTGTTAAAACTTTAAAGGGACCAGCCAGGGTTTTTTAATATAGTTCAACCCCAAAATTTTTAAAGAGCGCAGTTTTGGACAAATCCCGCCATCGCGAACCCGCAATCCCCAACACATGTCGTCACAATCTTTTCCATCAACACAATTAAAACCCCAGGGCTTTGACATTTTAGACCCTTTGTACTCCCCCAAGTCCATCTAAAACACCCAATTTCTAAAAAAAAGGGTTGGAAGTTTTCCCGCCATCGTTGAAGGCCAAATTTCTAAAAAAAACAACATTTAAATTTGGTTAACCCGTTTTTCAACCTTGCTTGGACAACCAATAAAAAACTTGGGAAAAAGCTTCTTTAAAGAGTTTTGTTCAAATTTTAATTCGTGAATACCGATACTCGGAGGATAGAGTAAGGATAGTCTTTTCATGAAAAGAGTTATGCAGAAAACCCTTAATAGGGAAAAAAAAACTGGAAAAAAGGGAAAAAAATGGGAAAGGGGAAAGGAAATTGATGTTAATGATGTAGGGAATAAACTTTAAATGGGAAAAACCGTTAATTTTAAAAAAAAATATATTAGTTGAAAAAACTTCCCCCCAACCTAACTATTATTGGAGAAATTTGGGCCCATCCCAAGAAGAAAAGAAGACCGCAATGAAATAAATCCCCCCAGCATGTGCAGTACCCAAAAGGGGAATTGGTTTTTGGGGAACCAGCTCAGTTCAGGTTTAAAAAATCTGTCTCCCCCACCCGGGCCCAGCCTTTAACCCATGTACAGGGTAAAGGGGAGGGTTTTTTTTAACCAAGCGGGTTCCCAAGGTAAATCCCTCACCTGTCCCACTCAATCCCTTCCAATACGGACCTTATCAAGGTAGACACAGCAGTTTCCACAACTACCCCTTTACTCTTTTTAGGAAAAAGAAGGCTAAGGGCCCAAAAAGTTTTAATCCAGCTTTGTCGGAAAATGCCCCCCCAGGTGCAACGGGGTTTAAAATGCCCCCCCCCCAAAAACCAAGCGGGAAACGAAAAAGCGTAGTTTTCGGGGCCAAGCCCACCGGCCCCCGGAATTTAAAGCAAAGCGTTAAAAAAAAGGGGGGTTGGCGCAGATGAAAAACCATAGGATTACTATTCAAGCAATGATTGAGGTTACTATAGCACCTGTCCCATGGGGCGGTGAGGGTCCAAGACGGGACCACCCCCCAAATTTTGTGGTAAACTACATTTTTCCCAAAAGAACCCGAGCCTCCAATCAGCCCGCGAGAAGTTTTTTTAAAGTAAACTTGCCAAAGATTTTTGGGGGCCAGAAAAACAAACGTGGGGAAAAATTGACGATGTCGCCGTCCAAAACGTCAAGTCAAGGGGACCTTCATGGAATTCCCCTGTGCCCTACGAGGCATATTATAAGCAGGGGAGGGAAACAAAAAAGAAAACCGTATTTGTTTTTTGGGGTTTTTTTTAAATTTTTTAAACCCCGTCGTCACTGAAATTGTAAAAAAATTCAAAGAAAAAGGGCTTGCCGGGGTGGGGAAAGGGAAAACGGCCCCTTATAACCACAGTCAGTCGGAAAACGGATCGTTAAAAAAAATTTCCAAAAACTTTCGTTTAGAAACAAGTTAGTTGTTTTTGGGGGTTTTACGGCATTTACATTTTAAACGTTAATGAAATTAAAAGAGGTGCGGTCCAAACAATAGATAAAAAGAAAAAAATGAAAATTGGCTTTTACAGGGGAAAGATAAAAAAAATCTGCAAGCTCTAAGGCCCACCGTATAAAAAACAAAAAAAAAGGTTTGAAAAAAACCTTGCCCCGAGATTCCTTTGTCCCAAACCTTTTTTTGGAAACTCGGCACAAGATATGGAAAAAAATGGAAAATGGAATTTGGGGAAAATTTTTTTCCCCTTGGGACATTGTGCAACTTCTACCCCTTTTAAAGGGAAATGTAACGTTTATTGATTGATTGATTGTTTGTTTATATATTGTTTGGGACGTCTAAAATTTTTTAAAAACCCCCCCCCCCCAACCCCCCCCCCCCCCCCCCTTTGGTTTAAATAGGGGCCCAAAAGGGAGGGACTTTAAGGGAGGACGCGGGGGGACAATGGGGGGACGGGCCGGTGCTGGTAAAACCCAGCCACAAGCAAAGGGGGAGGACAGGGGTTCCCCCCAGGGGTCTTTCCCCAATCGGTGTCATCATCGTCCGTTTTGTCATTGTCGTCGCCGTCGGGGGAGGAGTAAAAGGGGAAAGGGGGGAAATTTCCCCGACGACGACCCAGAGCTCGCCATTATTTTCAGGGAGAAAAACCCTCCCCTTATCACGGGCAAACCACGAAAAGGGTTTGCGATTTGGAAAATTTGGTTTGGCCCGATAATTTTAGTAGTTTCGTTTTTTTCATAGCAATGATTTCTCTTTTCGGGATTCCCTTTTTGGGGGGGCCCCAGCATAAAAAATCCCCCCCATCTACTCGTTCCGACTCAAAATTCCCCCACTTCAATTTCCTTCCCCCTGTTAAATCAATAAAAATACTCCCATCCCAAAAGGGACCTCCCACCCTCGATTTTTTTGCTCACGGGGAAACCCGGTTTAAAAAATTTGGAGGCTCTTTGGGGTAGGAAAACCCAAACACCCTTTTTTTTCCAGTCTCCACTTTGAGTTTTCATAATCACCCGTTCGGGCAAATATAAATGAGAGTACCCAGGTGGGTGGTGAACAAAATCCGGATGTTTTCAGGCTTTTTCAAACGGGGTGCGGGGAAAAACCAAAAAAAAAAATAGAATAGGACACCGTACGGGAAAAAAAAAAAGGGCCTCAAAAAAAACGTCTTGAATTTTTGCTGCCAGGGCCACCAAGGGGGGACAAAAAGGGAACTAAAAAAAAAAGGTCGTCCTTAAAAAAAAACGAGTTTAGGGTATGCCAAATCAAACAATATGAAAAAGTCAGTAATTTACAAAAAAAAGTGTTTATATAATTATTTTATATTATTTTAAATACTAAAATAATCGTGTAAAAACTTTAAAGTTTTAGGGGAAGCTTGTTGCCCCTTTTTTTTTTTTCTACCAAACACCGGGGGGTGGTAACTTTTAAGCAGAGCAAAAGGTCCCGCATTACCGGGCAGTGTATGTAAAAAGCCAGTACACATACAAAAAACCCCAGCAAAGTTTCCGGGAAAAACGGGAAACCCAAAATGAAGGGTTTATCGTTTTCAAAACCTTTTAGCGGTTTTCCCTTTAAAACGAAAAGGGAAAAAGGAAAAATTTAAACCCAAAATTAGAAATTTAAAGGGGCGATGAAAGAGGCAGGACAGAAAACATGATGCACCGGGGGAAATAATAGTAAATGTTTCCAGTGCCAGGGATAGGTTACGTCCTGATGGAATTTTTTGGATGGAAACTTTCCATTTATAAAAATTTAAAGTGAAAAAAAACCGTGGGAAAAAATTTTGGAGTGGCATAGAACTACAAAAAGCATCAGGTTTCCCCTTGAAGTATTATCAGGGATGTATTCACTAAAAAAGGGCATAATTTTTCAGGGGACAGGGGGAAAAACTGGGTATGTTTGAAAAAGAACAAAAAAACTGGGGCCACTTTTGCTTTTACTCAATTAAAACATAAAGCATTTCCCCAGTCAATTTTGATGAAAGTTTTTTTCGGAAAAATGTTTTTCCCTTTACGTTACATTTATTTCCAGGCAATTTTTACCATTTTAACCAAAAAACTTACAAGGGATTGGGGAAGTTTCAAGTCTGATCAATGTTTTTTTAAATTAGGGTTTAAATTGAAGACACTTAATGGCTTTACAATAATGTTTATATAAAATGCCAAAATTGTGGAAAATAAAAATTAGTAGCTCGATACCTGGGCCCTACAAAATTTCCCAAAAAGAGGGACATCGTGGGTTTTAGGACCCTCCCGGGTTTGTACGGGGACCCTTTTTCTTTAGTGTTTTAAAAGAGCTACGGTTTAAATTAATTTATGGGAAACAAAATTGCATGAATTTTTGTGTCAAAGAAAATAGTGCCCGATACAAAAAAATACCTGCCCTTTAGTATTTATCCCCTTTGAAAAAATTTGCTCTACGATTTGACCAAAAAAAGGCCCCAGCCCCAATTACGGATCAAAATTTAGTAAAACCATATTTTCCCCAAAAAAACATGTCCTGTCCGCACCCATGGAATTTGCTACTAAAAACTTAAAGGTTTTAAATTTCAACAAAAATTTGGGTTTGCGCAATTCAGAAAAGGGTTGGTATCCCAAATGTAATTTGCATCAAACCCCAACCCAAAAAACGCGAACGGGGGTTTTAAAATTCTATTTTTTCTAGGGGCCCACACTCGATCGAAAAATATGCAGGACCCCCGACGTATAAACAATATGCGGGGAAACCCAACACTCAGGAGTGGATCGAGTAGGTTTTTTTTCAGTGATGTTCCCCTTTACAAACCTCTTTGCGCGAGAAGAATGCCCCTTGAAGAAAATTCAAGGTGTTACTTTTGCCCTTTGTTTTTGCAAAGCTTTTTTTTTCCCATGATATGAAATTCTTTTTTTTTTGTTCTTTCTTTTTAGATGGATGACATGATAGATTTTTGGCCCAAATTATCTGTGTCCGGGAAATCGTTTGAAAGTTAAAGGGCGGGCCCGGAGTTTAAAATTTAAAAAACCCGGGGGTTTTACAAAAATTTAAAGCATTTACAAGCGTTAAAAATTTAAAATTTGGGGCCCACCAAGGTTTATTTAATTAGTTAAGCCAATCTTAAATTAGCGCAGTTTTTGGACAAATGCCAGCCAGTCGCGATATAGCAATTTTCCACACATGTCGTCACAATCTTTTTCCCAAATCAACACAATTTGAACCCCGGGGGCTTTACTTTTTTAAAACCCCTTTTGTCCTTCCCCAAGTCCATTTCAAAAATAAAATTTTTCTAAAAAAAATGGTGGAAGTTTTCCCGCCATCGGTTTTGAAGGAAAAAACTTCTAAAAAAAAAACACATGTACAGGGTTTAAAGGGGCCTTTCTCCCAAACCTTGCTTGGACACCCAATAAGAATGGGGTAAAGTTTTTTAAAAGAGTTTTTTTAAAATTTTTTAAATTCGTAAATTTCCCCCGAAAAATTGGGAAAAGGATAGATTTAATGGATAGCCCATTTCAGGGAAAAAGGATTTATGAAAAGCAACCTTAATATTTTTTTAAAAAAAGAAACTGGTTTAAAAGGAAAATTTGGGAAAGGGTGGTTTGAAGATGATGTTAATGATGTAGGGAATAAGTAAATCAAAAAATTTAAAGGTAAAAAAAAAGGAAAAACTATATTTGGGCATAAACTTCCCCCAACTTTACTATCATTGGAAAAAATTGGGCTTTCCCAGAAAAAAAGAACCCCCGAAAAATGCCCATCATCCCCCCAAAACCAAAACCCCATTTTTTTTTGGCCAGACCCAAAAAAGACTTGGCTTTTAGGACCACCCTAAAGTAAGGTTTAAAGAATCTGCTCTCCCAGCCGTCACCCCATTAACTATGTTACAGGGGAAAGGGGACGGTTTTTAACCCCAAGCAGGTTAAAAGGGTTTAAACGATCACCTGAAACACCAAATGCCCCCAATACGGACCTTTCAGTTTTAGACACAGCAGCCCCCACAGATAGCCATTTCTTGTCGGAAAAAAGCGGCTAAGGGCCCAAAAGCTTAATCCAGCGTTTTGGGGAACATGCAACCAGGTAAAAACCGAGGTTAACTCCCCCCTTTTTCCAAATAACCCCGGGGGGAAAGGGAAATTAAGCGAAAGTTTTCTAAAAAAGGACACCGGCCTCGGAAGTTATACGCAAGTGTTCCCCCGGTTTTGCGCAGATGCAAAAACCATGGGAGATTACTATTCAACCAAAGGGTTTTGGAGGAAACCCTATAGGCACCGTCCCAGGGCCCAGGGGACGGCCCAAAAGCCCCAGCCCAAACCCCCAAGTTTGTGGTAAACCTACATTTTTTCCAAGAAACCCCGGAGCCCCCAAAAACAGGCCCCCGAAGAAGTTTTCAAAATGGAAAAAAGGGCCAAAGATATTTGGCCAGAAAAAAAAAACGCTGTGAAAAAGGGAGGGATGTCCCCCCGCCCAAAACCCGTCAAGTAAAATGGACCTTCAGGGTTTTTCCCTGTGTTAACGAAAACATATTAAAAAAGCAGGGGAGGGGCCCGAACAAGAAACCCCCCCGTTTTTGGGCCTGTGATTTTTTTAAACCCCCCCCGCCCACTGACATTGTAAAAACTTTCAAATCAAAAATGCTTGCCGAGGTGGGGCCCAAGGGAAAACTGTTTACTAACCACAGCCCTTTCGGAACGGATCGTTAAAAAACCCCCACAACATTCGTTTAAAAGAAAACAAGTTAGTTAGTTATTGGGGTTTTACGGCAAAAAAACAAGAAATGGTAGAAGTTTTCGAGAACATTTAAATTTAAACGAAAATTTGAAATTGAAGAGTTTGTGGCCAAAACAATAGATCAAAGAAAAAAAATAAATAATTGGCATTTACAGAGGAAGATAAAAAATCTGCAAAGCTCTAAGGCCCACCGTATAAAAAACAAAAAAAAAAAGTTTGGGGAAACTTTTTCCCGAGATTCCTTTTTCCCAAACCATTTTTTGGAAACTTGGCTAAAAGGGATTTTGGAAAAAAAAATGGAAAATGGAATTTTGTGACTTTTTTAACTTGACATTGTGCAACTTGACCCCCTATAAGGATGAAATCGTTTATTGTTTGTTTTGTTTTGGTTTGGATTTTGTTTAAAACGCTCATTTTTTATCCCAAATTGGGGGTTTCTAATCGAGACGAAGGGAGGGACGAAGGGAAACGCGGGGGGGAAAAGGGGGGTGGAAGGCCCTTTTGCTGGTCGGGAACCCCAGCCACAAAAAAAACAATGGGGAGGCCCGGGGGTTCCCCCACGTCTTGGTCGCCCTCCATCTTCGTTTAATAATCCTTTCCGTGTTTTTCCATTGTCGTCCCGCCCAGGGGAGGTAGTAAAAGGGGAAGGGGAAAGTTACCCCGACGACGCCCCCCAAAAGCTCGCCATTAGTTTCGGGGGAATTTAAAAAACCTCCCCCTTACCCAAGGGGCCCAAAAAAACCCCCGAGAAGGTTGCGATTTGGGAAATTTTGAGGGCCCCCAAAAAACTTTAGTAGATTCGTTTTTTTCTTTACCAATGATTTTTCCTTTTTCAGTTTTCCCATTTTGGGGGGCCCCCCGGCAAACACCCCCTCCTTTTCCAAACTCTTCCCGACTAAACATTCCACTTCAAGTTCCTTTTCCCTGTTAAATAAAAATTTTAAAAAATTTCCCCATCCAAAAGACCTGCCAGCCTTGATTATATTGTCACAGGGAAACTTTTTGGAAAAAATTTGGAGGCTCGAAAAAGGGTAGGACACATCCCCCACCCTTTTTGTCCAGTCTCCCCCCTTTGAGTTTTAAAAATCCCCCTTTCCCCTGGTAAATATAATGAGAGTGGGGCCCAGGCCCGGTGGTGAAAAAAAATTATCTGGAGCTTCCAAGGCCATTCAAAAGGGGTTGGCTGGGGAAACCAAAAAAAAAAAAGAAATAGACACCGTTAAACAGAAAAAAATAAGGCCTCAAAAAGACTTTGGTTGCCCCATGTGCCCAAAGGGCCCCAAAACCAAACGACGAAAAACCCCAAAGAAAGGTCGCCCTTTAAAAAAAAAAAAAAGGGAGTATGGTTCCCAAATCAAAACAATATGAATTAGTAAGAAATTTTACAAAAAAAAGGTTTAAAATTTTAAATAAAATATTTATATATACTTATAACAATCGTGTGACCGTTAGTGTGGGGGAAGCGGTTGATTTTTGTTTTTTTCCCCAAAAAACCCCAAAGGGTTTGGTTAACATTAAGCGGGAGCAAAAGGCCCCGAAATTACCGGCAGGTTTTGAAAACACCCCAGTACACATACCCCCAAACCCCAAAAAATTTTCCCGGGAAACTGGGAAAGCAAAATGAAGGGGTTTTCTTTTAAACCCCCTTTTAGCGGTATTTCAAAAAAACCCCAAAGGGAAAAGGGAAAAAAAAAACCTTTAGCAATTTAAGGGGGATGAAAGAGGCTAATGGACAGAAAACATGATGCAGCTGGGCCATACTAGAAAATGTTTTCTGTCCAAAATGGATAGGTTCCCAGTCCTGAGGGCATTGTTGCGATGGAAAAACTTTTCCTTTTTTAAAAGGCGACCCGAACCCGAACTTTTCCCCCAATTTGCCCTTTTGCCGGAAATAAATTTAGTCACGGGGTTTTTTTTTTTTTTTGTTTTTTTTTTTTTTTTGTTTTTTGGAAGTTCGCCAAAACTTTCCGAACGGAGGCTGGGGATCGAGTTGAAATTTTGACCATCCAAAAAGTTTCCCCGTTTTTCTTTTTTTAAAGTCCCAAAAAAGTTTTTTGGGGAAAAAAATCGTTCAAAAAGTTAAAAAAAGTTACATTTAAAGTTAATCAAAAGTTTTTTTTAAAAACTAAACGGCGACAAAATAGTTGGAAGAAAAAATAGAAAAAATCTTTTTAAGAAGGGTCCGCCGGTCACAAAATATGTTTTTTTATTTTAAATCCGAAAGTAGGGGTAGATGGAAATTACTTTATAAAAAAAAGGGAAAACCCGTTGCCATGGGGAAAACCAAAAAGGGACGCCCCAAAAAGGTTTAAAATGCACTGCCCCCTAGAAGAAATCAAAAAATTTCGGGGAAAAGCAGTCTATTATTTGGCCCAAAAAAAGGGGTTTAAAATATTTTCCCCCCAAAAGGGGGTCAGGGCCCTTTTAGATGGCGGGGGAAATTTAAATCAAAAAAAAAAAGTGGTTTATTTTACACACGGGTTTACCCAAAAAATTAACCCTTGGCAATAAAAATAATTTTGGAAACATGGGCCCCCCCTGTGGCCCAGCGAAAACTTTCCCCAAAATTTTTAAATTTTAAAAAAAATGGCAATGTGGGTCTACCCTATAGCACGTGCTGCTTAAAAAACGGGGCCAAAAAAGCTAAACCCGTTTCCTAGTAGAAGTAAAGTGTTTAAAAAGGGTGGGCAAAATATTGAGGGGAATAGAACAAAGCCCGAAACCCCATCGGGGCTCCCTTAAAAGAAATTCACCCGGGGAATGTATTCACAAAAAAAAGGCGGCAAAATTTTTCATGGACAGGTGCAACTAGGTATTTTTGGTAACGAAAAAAAAACCCTGTGCCCCCCTTTCCCGGCTTACTCAATTAAACCCTGAAGCATTTACCAGGTCAATTTTGTTTGAATAGTTTGTTTCGAACTTGAATTTCCTTTTTTCCCTTACATTTACTTCCAGGCAATGTTACCTTTTTTAAACCCAAAAATTCCCAATTTGGTTTTGAGAAGATTCAGAGCCCTGACCCCAAATTTGTGTTTTTATTATTTTTGACTGAAGTAAAATTAATGGCTTACAATTTGTCTAATATCAAGCCACAATTGTGGGCTAAAAAAATATAGTAGCTCGTCCCGGGGCCCCTACGAAATTTCCAAAAAAAATGACATCTTTAGGTAGGCCTCCCGGTTGGACGAGGATCATCGTGGGTGCTATTAAGACCCCTACAGGAAAAACCATTTTTAAATTGGGAAAAACAAAATTGCAGAATGTTGTGTCAAAGTAAATAGTGTCGAACCAAAACCCAATTTACCAAGTCTTAGTATTTATCCCCCTTTTGAAAAAAATTTGGCCTCCGATTTAGCCCCAACGGGCCCCAGTCCATTAGGGGGATCTAATTTTTTTAGGAACCAAAATATTTCCGCAAAAAAAAACATGTACCTGCCCGCCCCCAAAAATTGAAGTTTTTAAAGGAACTTAAAGGAATTAAATTTTTTCAAAAACATTTGTTTGCGAAAATTTCAGAGAGGGGGTATCTCCAAATAAATTAGCATCAAAACCCCAAGCCAAAAAAGCGAACGTGGGTTTTAAAATTCCTTTTTTTTTTTTGGGGGGAAAACCCCTTCAATCGAAAAAAATATGCGGGGGACCCCGAAAAAATAAAAAAAATATACGGGGGTAAAAATTTAAAATCAGGAGCTGGCCCCCGAAGTAGGGTTCTTTTCAGTGACGGTTTTCCCCTTAAAAACCCCCTTCGCGGAAAAAAACCCGCCTTTAAGGATTCAAGGTTTTACATTGTCTTTGATTTTGCAAAAGGTTTATTTTTTTGAAAATGATATGAAAATTCTTTTTATTTTTTTTTTTTCTTTTTAGAGGAGGGACATGAGAGAGTTTAAACCAAATTATCTGTGCCCCGGCAAAAAACCCCGAGAAGTAAAGGGCGGCTTTTAAAATTTTTAAATAAATTTCAGTTTTAACTAAAATTAAGCATTTACAAGTTTTTCAAATTAAAAATTTGGACCCCGCAGGGTTTTTTAAAATATAGTTCAAGCTCAATCTTAAATAGCGCATTTTAAAATTTGGAAACAAATGCCGGGCCATTTTGGGCAAACCTTATACCCAATCCCAAAACCATGTCGTCACAATCTTTTCCATCAACCCCAATTGAACGCCGGGGTTTGGGACATTTTAAAGAGCCCTTTGTACTCTCCCAAGTCCATTTCCAACACCCCAAATTACTAAAAAATTGGGGGAAGTTTTTTCCCCGCCATTTTTTAAAGGGGCCCAAACTTCTAAAAAAAAAACAACATGTCACAGGGGAAAAAGGCCCCGTCTCCCAACCCTTGCTTGGACAGCCAATTAAAAACTTGGGTAAGCTTCTTTGAAGAGTTTTGTTAAAATTTAATTCGTGAAATTACCACGATATTTCTGGAGGATGGGAAAAAGGGTGTTTTTAAATTTAAAAAAAGGAAAAAAAAACCTCTTTTCATAAAAAGGGAGTTATGCAGCAAACCCCTTAAATGGGGAAAAAGAAAACGGGGAAAAAAAGGGAAAAAAAAATGGGAAAAACGTGGTTTGAAGATGATGTTAAGATTTTAAGGGGAAAAGACTTTAAATTTGGGAAAACGTTAATGTACAAAAAAAGATAAATATGGGTTGCATAAAACTTCCCCCCAAACCCTTACAAACTCATGGAAAAAAAACTTGGGAAAATAAAAAGAAGAAAAAAAGGGGGCCGCAAGGGGAAACATCACCCTCCCCCCGGGAAATGTGCAGTAGCCAAAGCCCCTTGGGGTTTTTTAGGCCCAAGCCCCAGTCCCGGTTTAAAGAATCGTCTCTCCAGCCGTCGGGCCCAATTAACTATGACGGGGGTCAAAGGGGGGGTTTTTAACCCAAAGAAGGTTAAAAAGGAAAATTTCCGCAAAATAAAAGGGGCCACCCTTCACCGGAAACGACTACCCCCCAATGGGCCTTCCCCAATTAACGGGAACCCCCTTTTAAAAACGGGGGTGGGAAAAGGAAACCCAAGAAAAGGCCTCTAAGCCCAACCCTTTAACTCGGTTCCCGGAAAAAAAAAGGCAAAAGGGGACTTAAGGGAAAAAGGTTTTAAACCTTTTAAACCCACCCCTTGCCCGGAAAAAAAGGGGCCAAAAACCACCCCTTTGGAAAACGATGGTTAAATTTGAAACCCCCTTCTCAAAAAAACAAGGGGGCAAACAATAGCGTAATTTTTTTCAAGCCACCTGGAAGCCTGGGAAAGTTAGAAGCTGTTAAAACCGGTTTTGGGAAGGGGGATGCAAAACCAAAATTTTAGAAAACCCCTTATTCAACCTAAGAAGTTTGAGGTAAAAAATTAAAGGGGGCCCCGTGCCAAAAAAACCCTAAAATTGGCCCCCGGTTTTAAAACGGCCCCAAGAAAAAAGGACCCATGGGCCCCCAAGGCCTTTTTTTTTTTTTTTTTTTTTTTTTTTTTCCTTTTTTTTTCCCCCACATTTTTTTTTTTTTTTTTCCTTTTTTTTCCTTTTTTTTTTTTTTTTTTTTTTTCCCTTTTTTTTTTTTTTTTTTTTTTTTTTAAAATTTTTTTTGCGGGTTTTTTTTCCCCTTTTTTTTTTTTTTTCCTTTTTTTTTTTCTTTTTTTTTTTTTTTTTTTTCCCCTTTTTTTTTTCGGCCTAAAGGGGATCTTAAAACAAATAAAAAGGAAATTTGGATTTTTACCCCTTTAATTTGAAACTTCAAAGGGGCCCAAAAGGGGGGGGGGAACTTTTGGGGGATTAAAGGGGGGAAAGGGGTTGGCCCGGCCTTTTTGGGTTTGGGTTTTCGGGGGAAAAAAAAAACCCCAAAGGTTGGGGGGGGGTCCCCCAAACAAAAAAGGGGGGAAAACAAAAAAAAAAAAATGGGAAAGGGGCCCGGGGGACCCCCACCCACGTCTTGGTCGTTCCGTCTGTATCACCCCGGGTCCGTTTTTTCCATTGTCGCGCCGTGGGGAAAAAGGTAGCCAAAAGGGGAAAAGGGGAAAAAAATCCCCGCCCGAGGGCCCCAGAGCCCCGGCCATTAGTTTAAGGGAGAAAAAACTCCACTAAAAGGGGCCCAAAAAACCAACGAGAAGTTTGGGGTTTGGAATTGGGGTTTTGGTAAAATAAATGGGCCCTGGGCCCAAAAATTTTTAAAATTTGTAAACAATACCCAAGGCCATTTTTTTTTTTAAACTGCATTAAAACCGGGGGGTTTGGGGGGGTTTTTCCAAAGTTAAATTTGTAAGGAAAAAAGAAATAAAAATTTGCTACGAGGGTTTTAAACTTTTAAAATTTGGGTTTTCCCCAACCCCGCTTCAAACGCTAGGCCTAAAAACATTATCTGCCCAACAAGATAGAACTATCTGGGAAAAGGTTAGGGGACAAAAGCTGCACTGTTGGGGAACCCCCCAACAAAAAGGTTCAGGGGGGCCCCCCCCTTTTTTCCTCTTAATAAAGGCATGTTTTTTTTAAAAATTTTTTTTGTAAAGTTTGTGTTGATTTCAGGTATTTAAAAAACTTTGGGTTATTTTCCTAAGATTCATCAGAAAAAATTTTTTTAAAGGGGGTTTTTATTTTAAAAAACCAATTCCCTCCGCCCCCAATGTGTGAGGAATTTACTAAAAATGGCTTTAAAGTTAAAATCCCCCCCCCCACACTGCTAACGGGGGTGGTGGGTCTTACCTTTTAAAAGAAACCCTTTGAGTGAGATGTGTGGTCCAAGGCGTAGACGGGTCAGAAAAAAACCTTTTCGCGTCGAGAAGAGCCCTTGAAGAGATCCAAGGTGTTAATCGCCTTTTTTTTCGCAAAGCTTATTATTTTCCCATGTATCCCAATTCCTTCGCCCCACTTTTTTTTTTAAGTTTAAAGTTTAAAATTTAAGGGTTTTTGGGATCTGGCGTTAAAACTAAAGGGAAAAAATAAACAGTGTTTTTTTTACTAGCTTTTGGCCCCTTTGGTCGGCGCCCATCTTTTCCCAAAAATACCAGAATAAAATGGGCACCCCCCCAAAAAAAAGCTATTGTTTTGGTTTTTGCACCCAAATTTGGGACAATATTAGGGGAAAGATTTTTTTTACAAAAATTTCCCCCCCGCTTACAAACCCCTACTTCTGTTTAAAGTGCTGTGCCAACCCCACCCTCCCGGGGGAATTCTCCGCCTCAAACCCCCTACTTTGTTTCAGCTGATGTCCCCAACCCACCTGCCGAGACTTCCGCCAAACCTAAACCTTTTTTAAACTTTCTTTTTTTTTCAGTTTGGTTGGGGGGGGCCAAGCCCCCCCTTTCCCAAAAAAATTCTCCGCCTAAAAACCCCTACTTTGGTTTCAGCTCCCTGTGCCAAAAACCCCCCTTCCCCGAGCCCTTCTCAAAATTACTAACCCTACTTCTGTTTCAGTGTTTGTCCCAAAGCCATCCTGCCCGAAAACTTCCCCGGGCCACTAACCCCTTCTTCTTTTTCCCCAAACGGCTGTCCAAGCCCCCCGGGCCGAGATTTCTTGCCCCCTCCCCTACTTCGTTTCAGCTGCTGTGCCAAGCCACCCTCCCCGAGACTTTCGGCGTACAAAACCCTTTTCTGTTTTCAGCTGCTGTCCCAAGCCCCCCCTCCCCGAGACTTCTCCGCCAAATTAACCCTATTTCTGTTTAAAGCTGCTGTGCCAAGCCATCCTGCCGAGACTTCTCCCCCTTTACAACCCTTTTCTTTTTCGGGCCCCTGTCCCAAACCCACCCTGCCGAGACTTTCCGCCTACTAAACCCTATTTCCCTTTTTAAGTTCCCCTGTCCCAAAAGGCCCACCCGCCGAGATTTCCCCTCGGCTTTTCCCAAAAACCCTACTTCTGTTTTCTGTGTGTGGTGTTGTTTTCTGTGTGGAAACAACTCTCAATTTAAAAAAATTTTAAAAATTAAAAATTTCCCAAAATTAAATTCCCCCAAGTATATTCAAAATTTTAACGCTATTTTTTTGGAAATGGGTTTCCTATTCCCCCCTGTTGCAATTTCCAGGGGGAAATTTTTGGGTCAAAAATTTAAATTAAAATGAAAATAATTGAAATTAAGTCCCCACTACATCCCAAAAAAGAGATGCATCGTAAAAGAAGAGAGCAGGGTTTCAATGTACCGTACTTGCAAAAAAAGGGAACAATCGGGATTTATCAAAATAGGGAAAACCCACATGAAACTCACAAAAGGTCGGATACAAGATGTATGTTAGGGGAAACCCCAAAAACTTTGTGTTTTAAATTTAAATTTATTCCCCAAATCCCAATTCTAGTAATCTTTGTGTTTCGTAAAAATGCTTTCTTAAAAAAAGGGTTTTGGTCCCCAAAAAAATAGAAAACTTCAATTTAAAAACCCAAATTTTGAAAAAAAGTAAAAAAAAAAAGAACGGGGAATTTAAGTCTAAAAATTTTAGTTAGAGCCTAAACCCTCAATTGTCTCTTTGCCAATTTTTATTTAAGTACCATTTATGTTTAGGGTAAAAACTCGGGAATTTTGTAAAATTTTTGTCCCAAATTTAATTTATGAAGTAGGCCTCATCATTTAAAGTGCAATTTTAAAGATAAAGCCCCGTTTCCCCCAAAAGTTTTAAAGTTGATTTTAAAAATTTTTTAAACCTCGTTGGGTTTAAAAATGCTTTCCCCCCCAAAAAAAACAAAAACTCGAAGGTTAAAACTAAAGAGAAAAAAATTTTAAACCCTACCTGGGATTTGGGGTTTCAACGCTTTTAAAATCGGGGTTTAAACCATTTGGGGGGAATTTAAAACCTTTAACCAAGAATCTTCTTTTTTTTCCCAAGGATGTGGAATGGGGTTTTCTTTTTTTCCTTATTCCCGCCCTTTTATACTGTTCAAAAAAACTTGTAACAGCAAGATTTTTTCCACCCCCCAAGTAGTTGTTCCACCAAAACATTTTTTTTTTTTCTTGGTTATGTTGTCGTGTTTGTTCAACAGCTGACCTGTAGACAAAAAGCACTGACACCGGTTTTCAAAGGCTAATCGGCTCACCCAGAACGTTACTACCAGCCGGGTTTAAAAACGTTTATGAGGTTGGTTCCCAATTTGGATTGGATTTTGCTAACGTCTCATATTTATGCAATTTTGGCTAATCGAGGACGAAGGGAGGGACTTTAAGGGATGACGCGGGGAGGGAAAAAAGGGGGGCCCCAAGGCCCTGTGCTGGCCCAGAACCGGCCCAACGCTATGGGGAGGGCGGGGGTTCACCACCGTGGTCGAGACCCCCGTCTGTTTAATAACCCGCCCAGTGTTGTTTTTGGTCGTCCCCCCGTCGGGAGGTAGTCAAAGGGAAGGGGTTTCCCCGGGGAGGGACGCCCAAAGAGATCGCCATTATTTTTCCAGGGATTTAAACTCCCCAAAAAACGGGCCAAAACCCCGAAAAAAGGGGGTCGATTTAAATTTTGAAGGCCAACTTTACGGGTGGTAAACCCCGGCGACTCAAAAAAACCTTTGGAGGTACGGGGAGAAGGTGTTTTGAAAGCTGGCCATCAAAAATCAAGGGGCTTCTTGGACAAAATCTTGTATTGAAAACACTCTTCAAAAGCCCCGCCCGGGAAAAAAGTTTTTGGAAAGCCCAACATTCGGTCCGCCAGAAGAACGGCCCCCCCCCTTTAGGGCGCGTATTAAAGGGAGACGGGGTTTAGTTTCCCATAAACCGTAGGAACCGACCCCAGAAGGGAAACGCATTTAGCAGCAGGGGGGCAGACGCCGACTATGGACCTTTTAAAAACGTATGATTGTTTTGGGTTTTTTTTGCTTAAGTCTCATTTTTTATGCCTTTAACTAATCGAGACGGATTGGGTTTTTTGTTATTGTTTTAATACTATTAATTTCGATAATTTAAATAAATTTACTTTTTTGGGCTAGCTTAATGATGATACGGGGCAGTAAACGGAACTAAACTTGTTAGCAGTGCTACCAACCTTTTAAAGAAAAAAATTTGGAACTTTTATCGCATCCCTCTTGTCACCAAGTTTACATCCAAACATGTATAGTGATGATAAAAATAGGTCTGGGCTCTAGTATTGTAGAAGGGTTACTAACTTACTAATTCACCACGATTTGCAACCCCTTAAACTCAGGTGTTCAGTTTGCTGTTTACCGGACTTCACTTATTTTTTTGACAGTGTTGATCACGATTTTCTCCTTTTGGAATTACCGGGGGAAAAAATTCATCATTACTTGAAAGCTACCTTGTCCGTCACGAAGTCTGCCGGCGGCTTTTATCAACACGCCTTGGAAAGTAGGCCTGTCCCCTGCATCACGCGAGGCATGCTGTTTGGCGGGCAGTGCTCGCTGCGGGGGCTCTAGCACCTCCTTGTACGTTTGCAAGCCTCGTAGGAGCGCTTGAAAACCAGGGGATCGCGGGTAGGGGTACGGAGCAACTGGAGATGTAAAAAACATTCCGTTACTACTCATATTGATGTCTTGATGTGAATGATTGTTTGTTGAAAAAATGAGCAAAAGTGATAACTACTCCCGCCACACCACACAAAGCGACAATATTCTGATGTGGGAGTTTACGAACGGGAAGAAGATTTTCTAGTGCAAGAAAAATGTGAACGTAGGGGAAGCGCGAGAGTAAATATCAGAAGTGGCAGTTCCAAAAAACAATTATTGAGGAAGAATTCTTCTAAAAAAGAAAATTTTTTTGAAGCAATTGGCACTTTAAAGAACGTCATCCCATAGGAAAAAAACGTCACTCTGTACTTTAAAAAAAAAAAACGTGTAAAGGCACATTATTTTCAGCAAAAAGGCCCCTAGCTGAAACACTGAGTTGGAGAGTGAAAACAAATATTATTTATGCAAAGAGCGTCGCAAAGCCCTAAAGGTGCCGGGCAAAAGAACAACAAACCTTCAATCCTTTCTATTATTGAAACCGGGTATTGTATATTTTTAAAAAATGTCATGAAACTTAATTTCCCATCTTTACTCAACCTTTTTTTGAGGGAGAACATAGTTATTTTGCAACAGGGTTTTGTGAAAAATTTATTCGAAAAGCTTGCAATAAATTGCGTGCAATAAACAACAACGAGAAAGATTGCGTATGATATTTGGCGAAATGTCAATTAAAAAAGGGCACGAAACGATTTCGTTTAAGCCTCGTAATGAGTTTGGGATTTAGGACCCACTGGGTGAAAGCCATTTTTTGCACTAAACCCCCATGCTTTTTCTGAAAAAGGGGGCTTTAAATACAATTGGAACATCCGTTCCTATTTTTTTGGGCATTTAAGGGCTTTAAAAGCGTTTTGCCCCAACACTCTTTAGAAATTTGCCTCAAAAAAACTGTTCATTGGGTTTTGCGAGTGGGGGGTGAATGTTCTCGATCAAGACGAAAACGGGGCTCCCTATAATCCTTGGGGTAAAGGGGCGCGCCTGTTCTTTAATTTTTTTGGATTTTTTTATTGGGTATTGCTTAACGTCTCATTTTATGCAACTGGCTAATCAAAGACGAAGGAAGGAACGAAGGGTGACGGGGGGGGGACAGGGGGGGCATGCCTGTGCTGGTCAGAACCAGCCACAAGCGTATGGGGAGGCGGGGTTCCCCTATTCGTGTCGTCCCCGTCTGGTCTCACCCGTCCATGCGTCTTGTCGTAGCCGTCGGGGGGGTAGTCAAGGGAAGGGAAAGTTCCCCCGACGACGACCCAGGCTCCCCATTATTTTCAGGAAAAAAACTCCCCAAATTTTGGGCCAAACCATAAAAGGGTTTGCAAGTTGAATTTGAGGCCCTTAATTTCTGGAACATAAGATTGTTCCCCCTGCACGATGTTCCTCATCTCATCAAGGTGTACAAACAACTCAAAACACAAAAATTTCTTGGAACAAAAGATTTTGCCCTGCACGATGTTCCTATCTCTCAGAGTGTAAAAAAAAACAACCCATAACACATTATGTAATTAGCGGTATGCGTCCCTCATAAAAGATGTACTGTCATTTTTATTGTTATTTTTTTTTAGTTTAACCCAAGGTTGTGGTTCCGTGGCAACCCCGGGAAAACTTTTACGATTGTTTTGTTTGGATATTGTTAAGTCTCATATTTATCACTTAAATAATTGCAACCATTAAAATTGATTGAAATGTTTCACTTTTTTTTCATGTAACAAACGACCAAATTCAAAGAGAGGGGAAATGCACGGGGGGCCCCCCTCGACGAAAGGGGAAAAGGCATGGGGCAAAGATAGCAACAGGGAAGAAAGACCAACAACAAAAAAAGTGAACCCCCCCCCCGAAAGGCCCCGAACCCATGTAACGCGGGGTTGCGGTAATAAAAATGATTAAAAAAAATATGATTCATACCTGGACGGGAGGAAATAACACGCCAGTTATCCTGTGGTCCCATCGTCGCAATACGGAGTGAAATTGGGCACAGGGGGGTTGTGCTCTCCCCTTTCACTAAAATCAGTACACATATCACCCACCCGCTGATTTTTATTTTTTGGGTAAATAAAAGCTGTTTGGAAAGAACTTTTACAGGGGAAATTTGACATTTTTCCAAAAGACAAACACGTGCATATTTGGCCAACTTTTGGGAAGCGGTATTTTTGAATGGCCAGAACCAGAAATTGGGGAAAAGGGTTTCAGAGTTTGGGGGGTTTTTACCTTTTTTTCCCCGACCCCCGGGGGGGACTATACAAATGGTTAAATCCATATTTGTCCAAATCCCGGGGGCAACTAAAAGGCCAGAAAAAACTCATGCTGCGAATACGACTCCCTTACGCTTGAAAACCCAAAATCGATAACCCCTCTTCCAAAAATTCTAGACTCAAAAGGAAATCTGGGCGGGGAAAACGGGTAGGGTACGGCCGTTTTTTTAAACTGGGAAGAGTTAAGAAAGTTGGGAAAAGAAACTTATAAATGCCCATGTAATTGGCATGACAGGAATTTACAGTAAAAGAAATTTTATTAGGTAAAAATTTTTTTGGGGGTTTTTTTACTTTTAAAAATTTTGATAACTGTGTTTCCATTTCAGTCCGTATAAATTCCCACACGGTTATCGAAACAGGGTCAATGTCATTTTTTGACATTGGACAACTCGCTCGATGCCATGCCAACATGGACAGTGAGGATAGACCAACGAACTTTATTTTATGGACGTACATTGTACCCGTGCGGCCCCTTCGTCCCAATTTTGGGTTTTAACGTGGCTGTTAGATTTTTTCATCAAGAAGTCTTGCACCCCTTCAGGCAATTAGTTTTAAGACGAAACAACTCCCTCCTGCGTTAGACCTTAAATTTTAGAGGATGTTTCAGTTGAAAAACCCCCCATTTGTGATCTTGTGATTATTAGGGTTTTAAAAAATTTTAAAGAATGGGAACTATTAAACCTCTAGGTATATATCAAAAACGATGTACAAAAACCCACAACGTTGATGGTTTAAATTGGATATAATTTTGTTCCAAAACACCTTTGTTAGGTAAGTTTTCCAAAAAATAAAAATTTTTAAAGGAAAAAACTGTTCTCCCCTTTTTATAAACTTAAACGACTATATATAAGATCAAAGTGTTGGAAGGAAAAAAAGGGGGAGAAAGGGGGTTACGTGACATCAGTACTTTTTTGGGCCCCTTTTGAAATGTGCGGGGAAAATGAAAAGGCGTACAGACAAAGAAGATAGCGAAGGGGTTTGGTTGATGTGTTTCCATGGCGTTTTTGCTCAGCAGTCGTTTTTAAAATTAATTTAATCACACTTAATTAATTACTCATTTTGCGTGTTTTTTTATTTTTGTTATTTTTTTATTTATGCCCTTTTCAATATGAAAAATGTGTTATTGTATTCACTGTGTTTATTAATTCACTTGTGGGGCTTATGCCCTGTTTTGCCAATAAAGTTAATACATACATATATTATAATATATATATTTTTTTAGGTATAACCTAACTTGCCCTGTCAGGTCAATGTGTGTATATATCTAGGGGGCTTTGGAATCCCTTCGGGAGACACCAAAGAAAGCGGGGGAAAACGAAGAAGGGTTTTTGGATGTCGATGTGGGTTTTTTAAAAATGGTTTCTTTCTGTATTTTCTAAAGTTTAAATTTTTTTTTTTTTTTAAATAAATACTGAATGTTATATCAGCTTTGATTATTTTACTTACTACCCTAAAGTAACAATTGGGGGCCGTCCTTAATATTCTTATTTTATGGCATGGTTGGTTCGTTTGGAATCAAACCCTTTCGGGCGGGGTTTTTGAGGGGACGCTGTACCTTGGACCAAATAAAAACCCCTGGAAGGTTTTTCAGGTAAATAATTCTGATGGATTTGTACGTGCTTTGGAATGGATGTGAGGGAAACTTCACCGTGCAGGCTACGTGATAAATGCACCACTGTTGGCGGCCTCCGTTCCGCCCGGTCCGCTTTTCCACTGTGTCCCCAAACCCCTTGCCGCTGAGGCTGCCGGTGAAAGGGTGTCCGTGCGACCCGAGCTTGCGTCCCCAAACGCAGGTCCGCCTATTTATATCGCAACCAATTTTTGCTTCCCGTCCCCCGTTGCGATATACAGGGGTCTCCCGCACCCCGTTGCTCGCGCCCCCCAAAGGGGTTTTTGTGACATTTTTCCCCTCGAGAAATATAGGGGAACCACGGTTCGTGCCCTCAAAATTGCATACCATTTTTGAAGGGCTTTTTGGATGCAAATTCCCCGGCTGAATTTTTTTCAGCAACTCTCTCGGTACGCTACTGCAGTGCATCGCGATCGCTTTGGCTGTTGGGGGAGTTTTTCCCTGAGCGTAGGGGGTTGTGCGCACGCTGGGGGGATGTCACGTGGGGGATACACCTTTTGGGATGGTTTTCAGCAGGAAAATTTTCCTCAGGCCCTTTGGAGACGATCCCCTACGACGTCTGCGCATGGACTGGAAACTCGGACACAGCACCCTGATAAAGACCTTGGCCCCTTTTGGCGGGCATCAAGCCTTTACAGCGAGCGTTTAGGATCCACGGTCTAAAAGGGGGGGAGCTAGTGAACAGAGTCTTGGCCCAATTTTACCCATTTACTCGACTGCATTGCTAGGGAAAACTTCACATCACAAGAGATTTAGAGGATGTGGGCCAGAGATTCAGGATTTGGTTTGGGGTAATCGTGTTACCGCCTCCTCCTTTGCCTGATATTTTCCTTTAAAAACGAGACTCGCTTTCTACCCCCCAAGCAAAAATTTCGATGCGTTTTTAAAAACGAAAGGGGCCTTACACCCCCGGCTCGGTCAAACAAATCCGGGCAACCGGGTGGAGGTAGAGGACACTGGCTAAGCAATGCCCACACCCCGCTCAACAGCACTTACCTAAAACAACAACCAGGGAAACTCCAGATGTGAGACCTTACCTGCGAGGTCTTGCATGGAATCAGTAATGCAGGTCCACGTCAAATGGGGGGCTCCCTTTTTTGTGAAAATTAGGAGATGCTTCTCTCCCCGCACTGTGGACACGGGAGTTGGGTCATTTTACTAGGGGATTTGGGTCTACGGGCGGGCAGTAGCACGGTGCAAAAGCAGAATTTTTTCGGTTCATTGTTTTTTTAGCATCAGGCTGCAGCAGTACGCACAGCTTCGAGTACACACCCGATGTCCGGAGGTACGCGTGGGAAAAAAATTTTTATTTTGCCGACCTTGCGCCCCCATTCCCTTGGCCCCGGATTTTTCCCCAAGCAACGGCATTTCACTGCCATAGCGGAAGGGGGCTGGACAGTTGTACTCCATACAGAGGCTGATTCCTTTTGAAACCGGGAGTTTTTTAAAATATGGGAGATAAAGGGAATTGCCCCTGTCAAGATCAATTGGATGCACAGTTTTTTTCCGAAACAGCTGAGGATACAGTTATCCAGATACTGTATCTCCTGTTCGTTTATCTCCTTTACTTCACACGCGCCATTGCCTGTGGCTTCAGGTCCACGCCCGGCAAAAAACAGTTTTATGACTTTGTAGCACTTGGCGTATAGTAGCTCCTATTTTCCGGGATTCACTCGTCAACCCTCTACAGCAACACCCCTGATTTGCAGCAAAACTTGTCCATGGGGCCAGTTATGCTTCGCCAATCAAGTTGTTTTTCAACAGATATACACTGATGATGATAACGAGGTACATTTTTACCCCATACTGGCTCTCCTGTTGTTTATCTCCTCTATCTCCGGTGCACCATTGCCTGTGGCTTCGGTCCAGGGCGCAGAAACAGTTTGATGACTTGTAGCAGCTTTGGCTTAAGTAGCTCCTATCTACCAGGATTCACTCGTACTCGCTCAGGAACCACCTAATTGCAGCAAAACTTGTCCCGGGGCGCATTAGTGTTTGCGAAATGGGGGGCTGTTCAACTGGTCCTCCGGAAGGCAAGTTTCCCGGGCTAAAGTCCTTGCAAGTATGCCCTACTTCACGGCAGTCCCGGGGTTTAACTAAAAGAATTAAACATACAATTGACACGGGTAAAACAGACCATCCAATGAAAGTTGCGCCCGGTCAACAACAGCAAAAGGGTGATTCTCGATGGGCTCGGGGACGACCTTTGGAGCAGGGTATCATACAATCTCCAAGTAGTTGGACATCTGCTCAGTTATATTCCGAAAAAACGGGGGGCCACAGACTGGCTGTGGACTACAGCAGGTCAAAGCGCCTATGTGCAACTATATCCTATGCCGAAAACAGAAAGGGTGTTTGCACAAAGGGGGGCGAGCTAAGTGGTTTTCAACCCTAGACTTGTCTCAAGGTTTTTATCGATATCCGTTTCCCTGCGATCGACATAAAACGGCTTTCTATGCCATCGTGGAGTCTTTGAATACCTCGTATGCCCTTTGGCCTCGCCGCCTCCTGCTCGGTTCCAGGGGCTCAGGATAATTTTCAACCCCACCTCAAGTACAAAAAGTTCATGGGGTTTTTTTTATGTTTTGGGGGTTTTTTCTGAGCAGCAGAACAGCATGTCCGTGACGTGGATGCAAAACTGTCCCCCAATTGAACTGAAAATTTAACTTAACCCACAAAAGTTCAGCTGTTTCAGCAGCAATGGGTTTTTTTTGGCCACCTTATTCGCCCGGAGAAGTGCTCCTGACCCGGAAAAACTGGCTCATTAAAGAAATACCCATCACCAACCACGGTTAAAGGAGGCAGCGTTTCCTTGGTTTTTTTGGGTACTACCGTCTTTTTTTTAAAAATTTTTCCCCCAAATGTCCTTGCCATCACACACCGTTCGCAAGAACACGCAATGGCTTGGGAAAAGAGAAAAGGCAGCCGCTTTTTTGGGCTCTCATGGATAGCCTCATTAGCCACAGCACAGCACTTTCCCCTTTTACAAAACCCTTCAGAGTGGGAAAAAGATGCCAGTGGGGTTGGTATTGCAGCTGTACTTTTTTCAAGAATTAAAAAACGTATTCCCCCCCGTAGAATTTATAAGCCCCGTTTAAAAAAGCATGAAGAACATTACACTGTGCGGACTGGAAAAGCTGGCGGGATTTTGGGCTGTTGATAAGTTTCGACCCTATCTGGGGTTTTTTACACTTTGCGTCTTTTTTTGATAAGCCTCTCTTTCGTGGAGTTTTAAACAGAACTTACTTCTAGCCGGGTGAAACGCGGGGGGTTTAGGTGCAAGGTTTCGATTGCCTATTAAAAGGTTTCTTTAAAGGGGCCCTGACAACATACCAGCTGATGCACTAAGCAGAGCTCCTTTTGCAGTATTTTCAAAAGGATATGTTCCCTCATTGCCTAAGCACTGTTTTTTTTTTTTATGTCTGACCATCTTCAAATGTGACTTTGAAGCCCTTCCCATGTGCAAAAAAACAGATTTTTAGTGAATGATCTAGACTAAAATGTTTTGAGGGCAAACCTATGCTCTTTGGGCTTTAAAAAAAGGATGAGGGCCTTCGACCTTTACACACTTTTTGCTCACAGGTGATTACCCACAAATGTGCGGCTTGCAGCTTGGGGGCAGACAATGGCTAAAGAAAAAATGCTTGGATAGGGGGGCGTTTTTAAAAGAGGGGGGCATTGCGGACTCCCAGGACCGAAGAGGGAAATTTCAGCAAAACCCCGGGGTTTCCTAAAGTTCTCGGGGCCTTGGGTTGTCATTTAACACAACCCCCCCTTAATGGGCATGGCGGGTTCTTTAGAACTTTTTAAAAAGGTAAACGCTCTTTTGTTTGGATGGGGATGCGTCCGAAAATTCCCAAATTTGTTTTGCCTTGCAATTTGCCAAACTTTGAAGCCTATTTGTCAAAAACCAACAGGCAAAAGGACGCAGACTTCCTAGTGGGCCCCATGGATGAACTCAGCGTTGACCTTGTGGACCACTTCCCACATCTCCACCCATTTCAAACCACTTATTGGTAATTGTGGACAAATTTCCCAAAACTTGGGGGTATTTTTTATTAAAAACCCCAAAACCTCTCTTAGTCCGATGTATGGGGGGAATATTACAAGGCATGGGTTTTCCCCCAAAAGCATTTTTAAATGACAATGGAAGCCATTTGTCAGGCACTGTGGGAAAGGGGGTACTGCTCATATGGGGGGCATTTAGAGGCCACAGTCCCCCACCTCCGGCGGGACAAATGGTAAACAGTACAATGCGACTCTCAAAAAACTCTCAAGGGATACTGTGACACCATCGGGGTTGGGACTCTTGTTTTCCTGAAATCTCTTTGCTCTTTGTATTCATTAGCTCAGTTATGGGTACTCTCCCCCTTTTTTTGTCTCGGAAGAGAACTTCGAGCCATGGGCCCCACAAGATACAGAAGACGGAATAGAAGACAAAATTTAATTTGCCAGCGGAAACAAACTTTTTCAGCAGACCTGTTAAACCTCTGACTGATGCTCGGATTTTTTCAGCTGATAGGTCCCGGAAAAATGCATGATAGTCAAAAGACAAGATAAAAACTCCGGACGCAAAATTGTTGAGTTCGTGTAGGGGGACTTGGGTGCAGACCAAAACCCTTTAGTGATGAAGTAAGGGGGGTTTCGGCAAGCCTAGCTCCAAAAAAGAGATGGACCATACATGCTTTTGGGGGAAAGATTGGCAAAAACGGTAGACCTTGTAGACCAGCGAAAAGGGTAAAAATTTCTGGTCATCAAACATTTACCAACTGCTGCACAAAATGGATCCACCTGACTGGCCCCGATAACTACTTTCCTCCAGCACCCTGGTCCGGCCTGCGCCCCCACCCCCTAAAGCTGACCATCCTTACAATCTTCGTCATCGTGTGGTCTGAAGAAAAAGGGGGAGAATTTTTGGTATAACCTAAATTCCCCAGTCAGGGCAATGTTTATAGTATCTAGAGGCATTGGAATCCCCTTCGGGAACACCTAAACAAGCGGTGGAAAAAAGAAGAAAATGTTTTTGGGTTTTCGAGTGTGGGGATTTTTTGGAATGGTTTTTTTTTCTGTATTTTCTGAGTTAATTAAAAAATACTGAATAGTTATATCAGCATTGATTATTGTTACTTACTACCCCTAGAAGTAACAATATAAACATAATTCCTGGCATTTTGCTCGTACAACACAATATCTCTGATCTCCTTGGATATGTTTTAAAACAGAGCCCCCTTAATACGCTCGTAATTGCAGGTTTCCAAATATTGCCGGATCTCGTAGGAGATGAAATCTACAAGACAAATTTTTGAAAATAAGGGGAAAATGCGACCTAGGCTCAGCAATTCTTGCTGATTACGGGAATGTAAAATTTGGGTCCCCTAGTGGGTTAGAGTATTTGTATTAGTAGTTTTTTTGGGGGGCTTCAACGGCAAAGATTATTCGCGCCTCAAAATATTTAGTTCTATGTATGAATTAAAATCGGTTAAAAAAGGTTAAATGGTTTTTTATATCATTTTCATAAAATAATTGCCAAGGCGATATATTTGTAAAAGCCAAATCGGGAAAAAGGGTTCTGCAAAATTTTCATATTAAAAATGTCAAATTACCAAAACATAAACAAATCATTATCAGGAAACCGTTGCCAACGTTTGTCATAAAGAAAAGCAAGTCAAAATGCTTCCTGATTTTTTATTTTTTTTATGAACTGTCCCCTAGTTTTTTCGATCAAAAGCTAAGGTTTTTGAAATCTTTTATAAATTTTTTACTGTTTTTATAGACAAAGTTCTTCATATGATAATTTTAAATTTAATTTGGGGTCTCAAACCCCCAAAACTTAAGCAGTAATAACAAATGATGAACGGATAGCAACACATCACCGGTCGCAAATCGGGCAATCTTATCTCTGGTAAAAAGATAGGCTGGGTGAGGTGGGTGTGGGCCCAAATTTGTACTCGGCCAATACAACCCTCCCCCACGACGAGAAAATATGGAAGAAGGGGGGCGTACTTTCAGTGAAAGACAGGATTTTACCGGGGGCAGTTTATTATCTGCAAAGCATTCCAACAATCCTGACCTAGTTTCAACATATGTTCTTGAACCCCCCTGTGGAAAATCAGGAAAAGGTACGAGGTAAAAACATTGGCTTTTTTTCGTTGCAGCCTTGGCTGCCAAGTAGCCTCCTCGTTGCCAGAGATCCCACTACCAGGGATCCAGCGAACATGTTTTGTAGCCCCTTGCATGAATTTTTCCATGAAAAACTGAATGTCAAATTTCTAAATGGTGAGTAGAGAACATACTGGAGTGCCGAAAATGCACTTAAAAAAATATCTGAACATACCATGAAGCTTCCGCATCTTTGTTCATAAAATATTCAAAACTTCTGTAGGCAACATTTTCCCGTAAAAAAAAGAACACATTCAGAAACTGAAACCAAAACCACTGCCGCCACAATAGTAAGCGCAAAAAACCTCGAGCCCTTTTTGATCCTCAGTGAAAAAAATTTAAAGGTTATGGGTAAAAAATTTTTTTTTTTTTTTTCTTTTTTTCCTCCCCCCCTTTCTTCCTCCTTTTTCCTCAAAAGAAAATGTTTTAAAAAATTAAAATTTTTGATGTTACCAATACGGAAGGGGCGCCAAAAATTTGGTTTAAAATGAGGAAATTCCTCAAAAAACTTATAATTGTTTCCATTCCCATTTAAAATTCTCCCAAAAGTATTCTTCCTTTTCGAGGGAGGGTTTTTGCCCCCAAAGGTGGGACGGGTGCGGGAAAAACCCCTTTCCCCCGGGAAACCCCGGGTGACATTCGGATTTTTAAATACCCCCCTCCCAACAGTTTTGTCCTTAGGCCCCAGGAGCCATTTAGCAAAAGATGGAGACGCTTGGGCAACTCAAAGTCCAGGGGGGAATTTGGGGGGGACAATCGGGAAAGGTTTTCAAAGATGGGGAAATTGCGGGGGCCGAGATGCACAAAGACGTTTAAAATTGGGGAAAAACTAACCCATACCCATTATGAAAATTTTAAAAGGACTCTTTAAATTTCAACCTGGTCCTTTAAGTATTGAAGGCCAGACTGCAGAAAAACTTGCCTTCTAACACCCGGGGTGGGGAGGGACCTTGCCCCCCGAAAAAATTTTCCCCCCAATACTGAACAGTTTTTAAGACCCAAATTAAACCCCCCACCCTCCTTCACACCCCTAAGGAAAAATCCTTTCATTTAAACTTTTTCCCCTTTTTGCCCTTGCCACTCACGCCAAAAAAACCAAAAAATTGAAACTAAAACGGCAAATTAAAAAAATTATGCCAAACCCAACGACTAAAAATTGGCCCCAAACAAACTAAAGTTTTAACCATTTAAAAACAACCTCTAAAAGCGCACCCCTAAGCTTCCCTTTTAAATAAACTTCTCCCTCAAGGGAAAAAATGCACTGCCAAAAAAACAACCAAATTTTGGCCAGGCCAAACGGCAAATCTTTTTTTAAAAAAAAAAACCCAACCAAGATTAAAAATTCCCCAAGGCCCCCTAAACTTTTTTTAAAATTTTTTTAATTTTTTTCCCCTACTAGAACCCCTAGGGGAAATGGGGCTCTTAAGCGACGCCAAACACCATTGTCAAACTTTCACTGTCAAAAGGAAAGGGACAATGGGGGGGCCGGCGCCCCAACCCTAAAAAGGGGGGCCATTAAATTTTTTTGCCTTTTTTATTAAAAAAAAAAAAGGATTTTTTAATAAATAAAAAAATACTAAACCTCTCTAACTTTTTTTACATTAAAAATTATTTGTTTGGGGGACTTTTAAACGACTCCCCCCCCCCCTTTTTTGGTTTCAAAATGCAACCCCTTTTCCTTTAACCAAACCCAAAACCCCATTCTTTACTTTATTACTTCCCGGAAAAGTTTCCCCCTTTGGGGGAAAAAAACCGGATCCATTTAGATTTTTTTGAATTTTTTTGGGGCCCAACATTATCTGCCCGGCCCAAAAAAAGAAAAGATTTTTTTTTTTTTTTTTTAAATTTCAACTTTTTTATATTTAAAAAAATTTTTTAGTTTCAGATTTTATCAAAAATTTCAAATTTTTTTTAGTTTAAAAACATTCCCCTCCTTTGAGGGAATTTTTACCCAAATTTCAAAAAAAATTCCCACACTCTCACATGGTTCTTCATTTTAAAAGGTACCTTTGGGGTATTTACTGCTTTTAATTTTTTGTTAATTTTGGCTTTAGTTTTTTAAACCAAAAATTAAGTTTTTAGGCCCCCCCGAACCTTTAAGGGAAAGTTTTTTTAAATCTTTTGCAACCTGGATATTTAAAAAATCAGTTATGAAAATTTCCCTTTTTTTAAATTGGTTTAAAATCATTCTTCTCCTTTGGGGGGGGGGCCCTTTGGGGCCCCCCCCCTGCACCTTGGCTTACAACATCAATACAAAACCTGATGAGGGATAGGGACACAGCTTATCGACGTAAAGTAAAGAACCCTTCTCCATCAAATAGTGAAATGTTTAGGCAATTACGAAATAAAACAACACAAGAAATAAGAAATTCGAAATTGAGACATGCTTATAATTCATTTAGCACAAAGGACTCGGGCAAAATTTGGAAAAATGTTCGAAATATGGGCATAGGGAAAAACAATGACAAATCTCCTGTTTGTGACATTCTGCCCGATGCTTTCAATATGTGACAGCAAAGGCCATTAAAGAAGCAATGCGGGATATTAGAACAGCTGCAAAAGGAGTGGACAATATAGAGATTAAACTAACTGATAATGTTCTGCCTGTTATTCTCCCGGCCCTTATGCACATATTTAATTTCTCACTTCAAAACAGCATTTATCCATCAATGTGGAAGCATTCCATTGTTGTACCCCTTGCAAAAAAGAGTCAACCAGAACAAGCTTCTGACTACCGACCAATTAGTATTTTACCAGCACTATCGAAGGTCCTCGAGCGCATTGTTCACAAGCAAATAACAAATTATTTGAATGCTAATAATTTATTTGATGAATTCCAATCAGGCTATCGTGTTGGGCATAGCACGGGTACTGCTGTCTTAAAAGTTAATAATGATATAGTTTCTGCGATGGATAAAGGGCAGGTGACGATACTTTGTTTGTTAGACTTCAGTAAGGCGTTTGACTCGGTTGACAATGATATTCTGCTGGGTATACTTGCAACTCTTAATTTCTCTAACAGTGTTCTTGATTGGGTTAACTCTTATATAACCAATAGGAAGCAATGTGTGAAAATAGGTGTGATGTATTCCAATTGGTTGAATGTCAATTCAGGAGTTCCTGAAGGCTCTGTACTGGGCCCTCTATTTTTTTCTCTTTACATGAAACCAATTTCAAAAATCCTAAAGCAGGGGCGGATTGGGCCGCCGGGCAACCGGGCGAATGCCCGGTGGGCCGGTCTGTTGGTAGGGCCGGTCGCCGAAATGCTTTGTCTGAGTATAAAGGCGGCGTCGTATCGGTAATTTTGAAAGGTTGACCTTAATGTTGAATACAGTAGTTTAAAGATATTAGGGGTAAATTAAGTGTGTACCAAAACTTGACAAACACTTCCACGGAACAAACAAATGTAGCCGGGCGTCACTCATTCTCCATTCATCCTTCAACCATTTGAAATTTGCAGATGACTTCATGGACACGTGCGACCACAGTAGGTCTCTTGCCCAGAGCTGTCATGTTAGGCGCAATGTCGAATCGCCCTTTAAAGTCTATGTTCACCCGTACGAGAATTAACTTGATGCAAATTAAATCAACCATTGGGCGGGCAATGTCAGATCGGTTGTTAAAGGGG
>JAMZAV010012912.1:0-17058 GCA_024449915.1 Sweltsa coloradensis | reverse complement strand
AAAAAAAAATTTTGAAACTTAACAAATTCAACATTCAAAGCCCATCTTTCCCCCCTTATGCAACGAACAAAAAAAAGATGTGTATCCCCCCAAAATAAAAAAATTTTAAAAAAAGAGGGCACCCAAAGCTCTCCTTAAAAAGTTTCGGTGGAATGCTGTGAAAATTAGAATTGACCAAGCTTTTTATTCTTTCTCCCTATTTCCTTTTAAAATAAGTAAGGATCATTTCGCCTGTTAGACCCCCCCCCCCCCCCAACGATTTTTGTTTTAAAAAAAAGAAAAATTTTTTAAAACTCGAAATCAAAAAAAAAATTTCCCTTGGCCTTTTGAATTTGGGGTTTTCAGGGCCCAAAACTTTTTTTTATGATTTCGATTTAAAAATTTTACTTTTTTACCCAAAAATCGTTGGCTTGGCGCTGTAAAACGGGCGAAAGTCTTATTTTATTTTAAACCCAAACTAGGGAAAAAAGAATAAAAAAGTTGGCTCAATTCTATATCTCCAGCATCCAGCCGAAGATTTTTAAAGGAGAGCTTGGTCCCGTCTTTTTCCCAAATTTTTGTTTTTTTTGGGGGATCGACTCTACTGTAATGAATCAGGCACACAATAAAAAAGGAATATTTCACTAAACTAATTGACTAAAAGAAACCTTTGCTCAAACCACCACATGGGCTTATTCAGATTTTAAAAAATAAAAAAAAAAACCCAGTAATTGTAAACTTTTTGAAGACGTAAAAACAAGAACAAAACCACAAAAACTAAATAGAAAAAAAGCAGATAACTACAGACCAACCCCAAATTTAACGGGGCTTTTCCAAGGTGACTCATTAAGGTATTTTTGTCTGTCATTAAATTTAACAAATTAACAAACGGTTTTTAAAATTAAAGGACAATAATTGATATTACACAATTTCCCCGTCTACAGGGATGACCTAAAGCTGTATGCATAAAATTTTTGCTCAACAAAAACATTTTAATCAATACAACATTAAAATTTTAGTAAAGATATCTGCAGGGTTTGGAGTAAACAAATGTAGACCTACATACAAAAAGGGGTTTTAAAGGTTAGAAAGCAGAAAATTCCAGGAGATGAGGAAATAGGATTGGAATAATGGACGATAACGATGTATAAAAATTTAGGATTCTCACAAGCTCCAAATTAAAACATAAAGCAATGAAATCAAAATTTGATAGTACATAAAAAGAAACGACACAATCTATCCTCAAAGAAAACTAAACGGAAAAAAACAAGACACAGAATAAATACATATGCTATCCCCCAGTATGACATTAACTCTAATTACATTCATTTGGTGATGGCACCTGAAATGAAACTTGTATAAGGGAAAAACATGGCTATGTAAAAATAGAAATAGGATAAAAAAAAATTATGACTATCTTGCAAAGATCAAAACCACCCCAAAAAAATATTTTTACAACTGGATGGGGTTAAATTTCAGTAAAAAATTTTCAAAGAAAGAGGTAATAGCAGGTAATAAAATGAAATAAAAAACTTGTCATGGGCCCCTAAGAAATAAAAATATGGCAAATCCTAATACCCGGTGAAGTCATTTTTTTAATTTCTGTCTAAGTACAAACAAACGCGTCATAGTGCCTACTATAAACCCAAGGTAAAAAAAAAAAAATATATATTATTATATTATATATATATATATAATAACCCGCGTTGGGAAAATAAAAAACTCGTATAATTTACCAAACACAGAAGCATCATCCCAAATCAGCAATAGAGAGATTGACACTTCCAAGAGAACAGGAGGAGGGGGACAAATTGATCTAACAAGTTATATTATAAACAACTAGACTTTTTAAAAAAAAAAATTTTTACAAAGAGCAACCAATCAACATGTAAGCTGTGGTGCTAGCTGAAAATCTTTAAACCCCACTAAATCTAAAAAAACAAAAAATGTTGATCTATAAGGTCCCCTAAAACTGCCCCTGCAAAAGGTACGTCTCTCAACAGACCCTACACAAGAGACTTGTAGAATACACAAAGATCACGTAGTATTAAAGAAATCAAATAGGGGGTTTAAACAAGGGTGTATTTTTGGAGAAACAGAAGGTTTTATGATGGCTATAAAGACAGAGGATTGCGAAACAATTATGGGTTTAGCGTAGCGGCGAAGCAAAAGTTTCCCTTTTTTCACTACACTGGAGAAAAAAATCGGAAAATTTTTTTTTTCTTTTTTTTTTTTTGTATTTTTGGGTTTGCCCCACACGATTCCGACTAAACCGAACCCCCACTTGCGATGACATTTTATGGAGGCCTTCAACATCTCTGACCTTAGAACTGACACGTTTTTGAGCGCAATCGAAAAATTAATTACAAAATTAAAACCCAATTTTACGATATTTTTGTTTTTAAAAAAAAAATTCTTCGACTTAACACCTATATGCTTTATCCGATTGTAATGATTTTTTCAAAAAAACCTTAATTTTATGAAATTAAGATATTGTGTAAAAATTGGCGCAATCAAAAAATTATTTCTTATAAAAAATCGCAATTTTTACGACTTTTTTTTTAAACTTCTGTGACTATAATCCACATCTTTTTTCATTTAATGTTTTTTTTTACGAACCTTTATTTTAAAATTAATATATTGGTGTGAAATTTGAGCGCAATCGAAAAATTATTTCTTATAAAAATCGCAATTTTACATTTTTTTTCTTTTAAAAAAACATTCCCTCATCCAAACAACGCTCCTGAAAAAGCTTTTGAAAAGCTTCCTAGAAAAAAAATACATTTAAAAGATGCACAGTAAACGATAAATTGGAAAATATTGTGGGGATGAAAAAATCGAACCCATACCCGGGGCCGTCACTATGTAAAACGATTCCCTTATAGACAAAACCAAAGTAGCAACATTATTCACCAAAAACTAGAAATCAAGTAAAAAACCATTGACACACCACCACAAACCCCTTACAGAAAACAAACCAAAAAAAAAGTATGAAGTAAAATTTAAAATTATATACGCCCCCGCACATTTTAAACAGACCAAACTATACTCACAACAGAGGGGGTATAATAACAATTGACAAAAAAAACAAGAAACTACGTTTTATCGACGTTTCTGTCCCAATGTGCCATAACGTCGGCCCAAAATTGGAAAAAAAAATTGAAATAGGTTTTAAGTGAACTTGCAATTTTAGATCAAAAGAGGGGAAAAACAGAAAAAGGTAAATACAACCCCATTTTTATATCGCCAACGGCACTACCGAAGAAGTTCGGGGAAAGCATTAAACAACTAGATCTTAAACCCCAATGTAACATCGAGATCAAAAGGCAGTAATACTCAACACGTTAGAATAGTTGTAAATTTCAAAACAAAAATGATATTTTCGAGTTTCCCCGGGACATTTTTCCATCTTGCATGGTTTTCGTGGTTTTCCCCATAGCCCCCCAAAGAGCAAATGCTAGGATGGTGACGAGAAATCGGAAAACGACCGTACACAGCAAAAGAAAACACATCTACAAAAAATATTAAAAATGACTTTTTTTATTTAGAGTTAAGCCCAAAAGTAATTATGTATCAATATGGTACACATAGAAGTACTTGACTAAGTCCGTACAACATGTTAGCTCCGGTTTTGACGGAGTTAGTTTGAAATACATCCAATAAAATAATGATAATAAATAATAATAAAATAATAATAATAATAAAAATAAAAAATAATAAAAATAAAAATAATAATTATAATAATAAAACTACACAAAGTGGCAGAAACTCGTGAAAGTACTTTTGACTTAAAATCTTTTTTAATTGGATTTAAATAAATTTTGTTTTTTATACAGTAACAGTTTTACTATTGACAGTTTCTATAGGTGGTATCGTTAGGGGGTAAGTACCTGCACTTTTTATACAAGATTTTGTACTTTTTAAAAACTATTTTAATATGACTTTGAGGAACCATTGGGCCTTTTAAAAATGACGGCGAACATGGTAACGCGATATAAAGTGCTTTGCTACATAGAGAAATCTTTGCTTGAAGATATTACATGCTCGAATGGGGTAACGTGGGTTGTTGTTGAGATTTTTTGGAAGAGCGGAAACACGGCTACACCGAAGATTAAAAAAGAAAAATTCTTTAAGAACAAATCCAAGGATTTAGAAAGAATTTAAAAATTTTGTAGATCGAAATATGGCACAGCCAATGGATTTTTTACCTGACAATGTGCAGTTAACCACCAAACTGGAAAACCCACGATTCGTTTTAAAATGGACAATCCCAATGAATTCCAGTTAATACGTAATTATCTGAGGATTACACGCCTAAAAAACAAATACAACAGGATCGATTTTATTACATCGAGCATTTAGAGCGACTTCCCCGAATTTTGCCACGGAACAACGAAAGCAGATAAAACGAAGGGTAATTCTTAAAAAAAAACCCTTATCCGACCAACAAAATACAGCAAATTAGCGGGAAGTAGCTGAAAAATTTACTTTTTATCTATAAAGGGCAGAGAAATTATTGGAACCGCGAGAGGATGAGGTAATGGGATGATGTAGGTTCTTTGGAAAAACTTAAAAATAAGTCCAGGCCAAAAGAACCAACATAAACCACAATCCCCCAAGGGACACTTGATTCTCCCACTCAGAACGTGAATGAGTTACTTTTGCGAAAGAACTCCA
The DNA here is from genome assembly GCA_024449915.1 of Sweltsa coloradensis. NCBI lineage: Eukaryota > Metazoa > Arthropoda > Insecta > Plecoptera > Chloroperlidae > Sweltsa > Sweltsa coloradensis. Next base: position 12,402 of record JAMZAV010012912.1, on the reverse strand, counting down.
ACTTAAATTTGATGACCCCAAACAAAGTTTGCAGTAATGTGTCCAACAGAAAGACCACAAATGCCAAAAAAATTAGAAATTCTTACATAAAAATACCATTGTAAACGAAATGAATAATGGGGGTTGGAAAAAACGAGGGGAACAAAAATGAAATCAAAGTTTGGGACTTAAACATTTTGTTTATGTGGCGGGTTGCAGTAATATGGCAATTGGGAATGAAGTTAAGAGAACTATGATAACACTGACGAGGAGTTAGGAAAAACCCGAAGGGGGAAAAAAGGTTGTGGCCAAAATTTGATAGTCTCAGAAGAGATCTCGGAGTTTAGCACAATACCTTTTTGTAATAGACTAAAAATTTAATGCGCTATGTTTAAAAAGATATTTTGTAGAATTATAATTCACACAGGCACGAAAATAAGAAGTGTCTTTAAAATTTATTAATGGACAAAATTAAAAAAAAAGCTTTTGTGCGCTGTCAAAGAGGCTGAAAAAGGTACAGGTTATGTACAAGTAGAAAAATCAAAAGAAAGTTTCAGCACAAGAAAAATTTTTTCTTCGAATTTGCAAAATGAAATTACACCCCAAATTTATAAGGTACACCATCAAGCAAATCAAAAAATTTTGGTCGAATCGGGGTAACCTGTAGAGCACAACAAAATGCAGCATGGATTGTCGAAGAAACCAAGATATGGAGCAAGTTAAAGAAAGTCCTTCAATAATTTTCTCTTTTAAAAACTCAATCTAGTATTACATGGGGAAAATAACTGGAAAAATCCCGGATTGATAAATCCTAATTTTGGTATACAAATTCCCGTTTGCATGAAGACTAAACAAAATTTTTACAGCATTAGGAAAGGAGATGAAGCCATTCCCCTTTTATTTTTCAAAAAGGAAAAAACGTAACTTAAAAAAAAAAAACCAAAAAAAAAGCGAACACAAAATCCAGCAATACAACCATAACATGCCTACCCAAATGTGTACAAATACTTACATCTTTTATTGCAAACAAAATTTACCAGCACTGTGAAAAAAAGAACAATATTTCAAGGAAAAAAAAGGCGTAAAAGTATTCCCCAAGGTTGTAAGGAAAAATTGGTTATAGATTCTTTGGTTTTGAGACAAAAACATGTGTCCAAAAGGAATATTCATACGCATAATTTATTACAAAAGGCGTATGACTCTGGCCTCATTCAGGCTTTTACTGTATTGGAAATATATAAAATAGATCCAATATTTAAAAAGTTTTTGAAAAACGCTATGAAACATGAAGAACAACTTTAAATATAAAATTGCCCGAGAAAAATTTGTCAACTGGGAACAAAAAATTTCACGGGAATATTTCAAATGATCATTAAACCCACTCTGGTTTTCTGATGGGGTTAAATCCCTATAAACTTGCTTTAAAAAATCAAATAGGATTCAAAATCAAAGAAAGTGTAATACACAATTTTTTACGTTCATTTAATGTACATGGATATATCAAACTAATCGATCACAGAGCACAACTAATCATCTATTACAAATCACACATTCTTTAGCCAAATATTTTAAAGGAATTTGGATTGAAAAGTGTAAAATATTATGTGTCAAAAGGGCAAAGTTCAAGCTTTCCCCAGGGGTTTTAACTATCGGGTGAAATTTTTTTGAAGGAAGGAAAAAGGTGGGGTTTAAATACTTGGGTTCATTCAAGCTGAACGATTCAATCAACGGGAAACAAAGAACAAGCTTTAAAATACTTTTTTTGAAGAGAGTGAAAAAAAAAATGACATCAAATTAAACGGGAAAAATAAATTGAAGGCAAAATTAAAACTTCCCCCCCCGGGTACCGTTTAATTTATTCTTTCGGTATTTTAAACCCGGAAAAAACTAAAAATGCAAGAATTTAATGAAAAAAAAAAACTCTTCAACGAAACCGACTTTCACCCCAAGCGGGGTCGAAAAGGATACATTGTCCCAGGTAGTGGTGGAAGAGGGATTTTTTGATTTAAATAACGCACGTTTAAGCAAATCAATTTTTAAAGGGGAATCTTTTATAGTAAAAATACTCGCGATTACATACAGGCTGTAGTGCAAGCGGATGTCAACCCACACCGTAGACTGCATAACGATGACAATTTGCAAGACCAATCTCATAAAGGTTGATATGAAAAAAAGAAAAGTGGAAACTTAAGATAATGCATGGGGGGGACACCACACAGAATTGCATCGTGATTATGTAGACACGGATTCATCTAATAAAAGGTTTCAAGTAGGGGATTTGTTTTGGGGAAAAAGAGGGATTTTCATGGCCCTACAGGGTCAAGTTATTGCTACACGAAATTACAAGAAGCACATCTTAAAAAAAACAAGACATTGGATATAAATGTAGAAAGTGCCATTTTACCAATGAGATATAGATCTGAATTCAGGATGTAAAATTCTAGCCCAGTCGGGGTATTTTCCCGACATAATCAATTGCCAACAAATTCCCAAACATCGGCCCAAAAATGTTTTTGTTTACTGGAGAACATCGTACCAATACCATAACAAAAACCAACCTGAAAAGGTATTAGAAAATTGAATTGGAAAAACCTTATATGACGGGCTGTTATTACGATAAAAAAAGATACAAAAATACCCCGATATATTTTTAATGGGTAAATCAAAAAAGGCAAACATTATTATTGAGTAAGCAATTCCACTAAGCCAAAATATTGAAAAAAACTGGGACAGAAAAGTTTGCCGCACTTTGACTTAGGACAAAAAATAAAGAAAAGTGGGAAAAAAGATCAAGTCACTACAATACCAATTTTTGTGTCAGCCCCGGGAGTTATACCACACAAATACACAAATGCTTTTCACCAACTGGGCATTAACAAAAAAATTTTTTCATCAAAGCCCCGAAAAGCGGTTTTTAATTTGCTATGGAAAAATCCCAATGACAAGTTTTATAAACGATTTTTTCGTTTTTTGTAAAGATTAAATAAGTTTTTGATTGGGTTATGTTTTAATACGTATAATTTTTAGATAAGTTTTGAAAAATTTGAATGTTTTTTTAGGCACATGTTTGCTTGACAAGTCCCCCCCCAATACATTGCATTTATTGTACCGGTTTGACCCTTTGAATATTCGCCCCTTTGAATAATAATAAAAAAAAATAAAAAAAATAATAATAAAATAATAATAATAAAATATATAATTATATTTTTACACCTGTTTCCCAAAATAGTCGGGTCAGGGGGGGGGGCTAACCCCCCAGATTTTTAGGGCACACATAGTTTATTTAAACCGGTTTCTGGGCCGTATGTCCTCTTCTCCTTCAATTTCTTCGTCTTTAATTTTCATCTTTTTCGCCATATCCTTCTTTTTTTTTTTGCTTTTCACCCCAGCTCACGCCATTTCCTTTGTCCTCCCAAAGTCTTTTGCTTTACTTTATCCCAACATTTTCCCCCCCAACATCATTTATTATTTTGGTCATTCCATTGTCTCTTGTTTGCTTTGGATTCTCTTTATATCCATTTTTTTCAAAATGTCCCAACCCCTCAATCTTTCTCTTCCTATTTTAAAAATAAAAGCTTGTCAACACCAACACTTTCCTAATTTTTTCATCCCCTTTTTTCAAGCGGACCCCCCCCTAACTCCTTACGAATTTTATCTTGCGCTTGTATCCTATTCATCCCACTCCCAAAGTCCAAGCCAGCACCATACGTTTAAAAATTGGCAATTAGACACCTTGTACAGCAACAGCTTTCACTTGACGGGAAAACTTTATTCCACAACAACTTTTTACTTCTGATAGAATTTTCGGCCTTTGGGACCTTTTGCAAATTTTCACTTTCCAGGGGTTTCCTTGTTTTTTTATCATGCTTCCTGGTAGCAAAATCGGCAAATTTTGTAGTTTATTTTCACCAACCTTTATTTTTTTTACTATCCCGCTGGCTCCGTCTTTACCCCTTTCCCTTATTAAAGTTTTTACTCTTGTCAATACTTAAATTCAAACCAAACTCCTCGATGGCTTTTTCCCTTTTTCAATTTTCCATTGCAGTTCTTCAATTGCTTGCCCAATTTTAATGTCTCAGGGTAATCAAATTGTTTTGTATCTGGGCCCCCCCGATTGGCTCTACTCTTCTAATTATCGCATCCATACATGCAAAAACAACGAGGGTAGCCCTACTTTGCCTCAGGCCGATTAATACTGCCCAATCGTGGTTTTCCAAAAATTTTGTACACACATGGTGCACTGATTTTACATGCTTTTGATTCTTTCAGTCTTATGATGTTTCTCCCCTTAATTTTTTTGGCATTCCCCGACTTTCTTTGGGCATACGATCAACGCTTTTTTTTGTCGAGAAAAGCCCCTACACACTGTTTGACCAGCCTTCACTTCTTCTCCAAATTTGTCTTACTGCAAAATCAAATCAAAGGTTGATCTACCATTTCGAAATCATATTGCTCTTCTGCATTTTTCCCCATACTTGTTCCTTAATCTTGCTCAATTATTTTTTTTCATATACTTTACACCATGACTTTTTAAAGGGGATGCCTCTGTATTTTTAACCTCTTTTTGTGTTCCCTTTTTAAAAAAGGGGTACAATTTCACCCTTCCGCCCCAAACTTCAGGAATTTCTTTTGACTCCAGGGTGCTTTCCAACCCCCGAGACTCCATTTATATCCTCTGGTTTTGCCTTTATATTTCCCTATACTTTTGTCAACGCCTGCCCCTTTCCATTTTTTTTGTTTATTTTCCTTTCTCATTCTTTGGATTTTCTTCTTCTTTATCTTCTTCATGGTCCATTTTACCTCCGATTTACCTTCATTCAAAGAGCTTTAGTTGTTTCATCACAGCTTTGAGATTTCTCAGAGACATTAAGTAAATTACTGAAATGTTCTTTCCACACATATTTAATTTCACGTGAGTCCTTTGTCAGTTCACCTTGTTTGTTTTTTAAATATATTGGGTGGTCTTTATCTGTGCGTTTATTTTTAATTCCATACATCATTTTCTTGTTTCCAGCAAAATCAACTTCCAATTTCTCAGCCAGCTCCAACATAGTTCTTTGTTTCTCCTGTGTAACAGTCTCCTTCACCTCTTGTTTACTCTGTATGTATTCCAAATTATTTGCAGCCGATCTATCTTCTTCTTTCTTCTTCCATGCTACTTGTTTTCTCTTTACTGCCGCTTTTACCCTTTGATTCCACCACGGCGTCTCTTTGATTTTCCTCTTTCCACTTCTTCTACCACATACTTCTTCTGTGATACTAATCAATGTATCTCTGAACAAACACCACTCTTCATCTGCATCTTTTATTTCTCCTTGCGGTATCTTCTCTGCTATTTTCATACTTTACATTTACATTTTACATTTACATTTATTTATAAGCTTACAGTTATACAAATTTTTGTATGGTGGCAAGGTACAATATTAACATTTAAATACTAAAATATAAGATTCATAATATTTACAAATTTACAAATTTTCCAAAGAACTTTTAAAATGAATAAGCCCATCTTTCTTGGTAACAAATTCCATTCAGATACTGTTCTATTAATAAACGAAAATTTTCCTATATCTGTCTTAAAAATATCTCTTTTAAATTTCCAATCATGATCCCCCCTACCCTTATAAATCCCCCTTTGAAGAAAACTAGTGACTTCTCCCCAGCCTGGAAAATCCCTTGACGCCTTATAGGCCTCCGAAGTAGCCGCGCGCCGCGCCACGGTCGATCCCTAGCGGCACTCGGGAGAAGTTTAGAAGGTGACACGATTTGAAAATGGCTGGTGTAAACCATAGGATTGTGCTACATTGATGCACATAAATGTTACTTTGCGCACTTTATTAGTGGTTTGTTGGAAAAGGGGAGCTGCTATACGAACATTAACACTTAAATAAAGGAAAATAATGTAGATTTGTACGAAAATAATAGAAGCTTTATTATTTGTTAACTTGTTGCACTTTCCCGCCAAGGTTGCTAGAATGCGGGAAGTGCACGGTACGCTCTTTAACCCAGGACCAAAATCAATATAATATTAAATTTTTTTATTATTATTCTTTTTTTATTAATTATTTTTTTTTTAATTTTTTTTTTTTATTTAAATTATTGAATAAATAATGCATAGATCCTTATCAATAATAACACATACAAAATTACACGATTCTAAATATAAAGGGACAAATAAGACGACTGATACAGTGTGAAAAGAAATGTTCGAGCAGGCCTACAATTAGATGCATGAATAATATTTGCAGATGGCTATTCTGATTTTTGAAGGAGATTTGGTTCATTACAATAATAAGTACGGGATGCAGGTCATACAACACTCGAGACTTCATACAGGAAGTTGTCGGAACAAAAACCGTCACCAGCAATCCTGACGAAAAGTTTTGTTTTGTCAATATGATGAATGCTAGGTAATGAGTTCACTTAAATTAATTGCTCTAGTCTTTGGACATTCCTTTCTCAAGGATGACGTTAAATTGGGGTAGGACAGGACAAGTTGCCGCCCCCCTCCCCCTATCGAATTTCGAAAAGTAATGTACAATACAATACATTGCTTGTACAGTACATTGTGCAATTTGTGCACAAAAGAGTTAACTTATTTCAAGAGATATGCTCAAATTAATTCGGGGGGGGGGGGGGAGGGGTGCTATCTTGAAGGAGTCAACCCATATAGTTAATTTGATACCGTTTCAATAGGGACATTAATGCATCGTTTGTTTGTAAACACAAACATTCATTAATGCAAACGTATTTTCAAAGATGCACTTAAATTACTTGACGAAACCTTCACAAATCTGTTGTAATACATTTCAATTGTGAACATATTTAGTGCATTGTCAGTGAATGTTTTGCATATAGGCTAATAGTATCTACTATCTTTATAATGCACTAAATTTTGTGATTTTACTAATCAAATTCAAGGGTGAACATTAGTGCATAATTAACCTAAGTTAGGCCTAATGGAATGCTGAAAAAATGTCTTTTGTGCACACTTCATAAACATAAATTACTTCTTTTGGCGTAACAGAAGGGTGGAAGGGGGTTATTATGGGGGAGGGTGGTTATGAACTTATGAGCACGGCTATGTTATTGGTGTCACTCAAAAAGGCTAATTTTCTTTTCCCATAAAAAACGTAAGTTTAACTTATAACTATTGCTTATGTCAGTAAAATGGGGGGGGGGGGATAAGAGTCGCCCCACCCATGTGTAGGTATGTGTAATGTATGTAGGCCTATCTGGGCATTATGTGTCCACTGTCCAGTCTAAATTATGTAATGTCAATAAGGCTTTGCATGTCATGATCTCTAATAATTATTGTCGATGAAGGTTTTATTGTATTGTTCATGAATCATGACTTGCGATTTTAGACCTACATTTGTATGCCTAGCTGAAATCCTAGGTTTCACTAAATAATGTAGCCTAATTATAGTATGATTAGTACTCAGGACATGTCTGTACTTGAATCAAACGCCTAGTAGAATAGTTATACCTCTAGTATTAATATAGTAGGCCCTTTATAAAAATTTAAGTTTACTCCATCCAGTCTTCTAAACCCGTCTACTTCATCTGTTAATTCGAAGACCAGTTGATAAATGCTAGGGTTTTGCTTGCTCTCGTATCAGTCACCACATCTAACAACACAACAAATACATCTACTTGCTAGTTGTACCATCTTGTACAAAGCTAGCGATTAATTTGTTGTCTCGCGCGTTTAAATCCGCATCTTTACCAGCCATTTCCCGTAGCACGAGTCACCTTCCCAGTTGACACACTTCTGCCGCTAGGGCTGCGCCACAGTCTACTTCGGAGGCCTATACAATTTACAGAGCCTGTCTCTTTTTCTTCTCAATTCCAAGGCATCCCATCCTAATTCATTTGTCAGCTTTCCCATACTTTTATATCTCCTAATCTTTTTACCATTTATATCAGTTTCTTCTGTCCACCACTTTTTGAATCCTTTAACCTTTCTGGCAGCTTTTCTCTGTACCTTTTCCAATTCCATTATTTCACATTCATGGTGAGGATCCCAAATTGCACCTGCATATTCTAAAGCTGGTCTCACAAGGGTTTTGTAAGCTTGTACCTTGATTTCAAATGAAGCTCCTTTTAATATTCGCATTACAAAATTTAACACTCGTACACCCTTCTTAATAACCGACTGCACTTGCATCTCCCAATTTAAACCCTGCTCTAGAATCACGCCTAAATACTTATAGATTTTCTCCCTCTTTAACACCTCCCCCAAAAGCATATACATTGGATTTCTTACATTAAACTTTTGCCTACTAAAGCTAACAAATTTGCATTTCTCGACATTCATACCCATCTTATTAATTTTAGACCAATCTCCTAACAGTTCTAAATCCCCTTGTAAGATCTCAGAATCTCTCGCTTCTGTAATTTCCAAATAGAGAACAAAATCATCTGCAAATAACCTAAACTTTGCTTTCAACCCTACCCCTATGTCATTGATATTTAAAAGAAATAATAAAGGGCCCAGCACACTCCCTTGTGGTACTCCAGACGTTACTTCACAATTTGCCGAAACACCATTACAAACTTTGACTTTTTGAACCCTGTCCCTCAAAAAGCACGATATCCAATTAACTATACCCATTTATCTGAAACCAAACTATCAATTTTTTAAATTAATTTATCATGAGACACTTTGTCAAACGCTTTTTCAAAATCTATAAAAATTGCATCTATAATAATAATAATAAATAATAATAATAAGTTGTCTTTATTTCTCAAGGAAAAGGGCGAATGTTAAGCCTGAGGCTTCTCTTACAATTTACCTTTTTTTTCTAAAATTAGTTCTATTACTTAATACTAATAACTAATCTAAACAATCTAAACAATGCTTCTTTAACAGTCATCAATATTTTCTAAAATATTATGGTTCTAATATTAGTATAATGAGTGTATTTATCTAAAAATTTAAACAATGCTACTTTGTCTTTATCAGTCATTCGAAATGTTGTAATTTCACAAACTCATAGGCCTAATTCATAATTATTATATAGTTATATATCATAGTTATCTACAAATAGTACATTGTTAAGATTTAATTACTTATGATCTATATACATGAAATAGTTTCAGTTGAGTTAGCTAGAGTAGTTTAATTATGCTATATTGAACTTGGTGATTACTCTCATAATAAACATATATTCTAAGCCTTCTCACTATCGCTGGTCTGGCTATAACAAGAGCTGTTTGGCGGCATCTAATTTTGAATTGCTTAACATTTTTTATCCAACATTTTTGCTTTTAGTTTAATTTGAACTGATTGTAGTTGAGAGATTTGTCAATTCCTACATTGTTATAAGTATGAACGGCATTGTGGGTGAACGACTTCTCAAATAGTGCTGTGGAGTGTGTGTGAATTGACAATTGCTCAATGTTTCGTAGGCTGTGCGAGTGTGTCATTTTCCTGATCGGAAGTTTGTCTTTTAGATATTTTGGAAGACCTGATGTGTGAATTTTATGTGTCAGACAGGCTAAGTGAAGGGCTCTACGACTTGCCATTTTAAAGGGTACACCGATTTCCCGAGTATTTATGGAGATATGATCATACTTTCTCATTTGTAGTGCAAAAACGCATGCATGCATTTTGTGCTCTCTGTATGCGTTTACTTGGATACTGTCTAAACAAGGCCCATATATGACATCCGCGTAATTGAATTTGATAAAATAAGTGCTTCGACCAACATTAATTTTGTCTTTTGGGGTTAAAATTTTGAGAATTTGTAAAGATGTTTTAGCTTTGAGAATTATGCTGAATAAATTTTGTAGTATGTTGGGTAAATTTTAGTCTGTCTATATTGAGTCCAAGATTTTTGGCGAGTTCCGTGGTTGGCCGAATATCATTGTCTAGATTGATATTGGGTGGGTTTTGTTTTAACCTACCCGCCCACTACTTGTGCCAAAATGCATTATAAAAGTTTTTCTCGAGTTCAATTGGAGTGCGTGATTCTTCGATGAGCTGTTTATGTAGCTAAGGTCAGCATTTTTTCAGTTCTGCATCCTGACCCTGGTGAGGGTCATAGCTTTGGTAGAGTTGAGAGTCATCTGCGTAATAGGCCCCGTTACAAAATTGTATATGTTTCATGAGATCTGACGTATAGATTGTAAAAAAGCTGAGGGCTCAATATGGGGCCCTTGTGGCACCCCTTTAGTTATTGTCGCTGGATTTGATAGTTTTGAGTTCATAGAAACTACTTGTGTTCGGTTACTTAGGAAAAACTTTTCATTAGCGATAATGCATTTCTGAGAAGCCGTAGTTTTGAAGCTTTGGCCCAAAAAGAGTTATGATCAATTGTGTCAAAGGCTTTTGAATAGTCCAATAATACATCGATGTCACCAATCTCTTATCACTGGCCTGAGAATATCATCGGTTATAGTCGCCAAGGCTGTGGTAGTGCTATGGGAGCCTAAAGCCTGATTGGCTTTGGGGAATCAGACTGTTTGCAGCGCAGTAATCTGTGATCCCCACCTCTATCTAAAATTTTTGCCAAATCATTAGTCAAACCTAACAGCTGAGTTTCACACGAAAATCCTTTCCTGAATCCATGCTGTTCATTTATCAACACGCCTTTCGTCTCCAAAATGTCCATCGAATAGTCTAGTACCACTCTTTCCATCATTTTACAGCCTACCGATGTAAGGGACACGGGTCTATAGTTTTCCTAGTACTCCCTTGGCTCCCTCCCTTTATGAATTGGCACAACTATCCCCTTTTCTAGTCGTCTGGCAAATACACCATCTCTCAAAGATGAGAAAATATATCATTCAAATATGGAACAACAGATGCTCCAGCCAAAAAACATCTCCTTATGACTGTCATCTTGTAATTGCTATACCTGGAGCTTTTTGAGTCGTGTTTGTTTTGTTTTTTGTGGTTTCTCGGCTTTTAAAATCGCAACCAATAGCCTGTGGTCTCCATCCATCGCAACGCTGGGAATCACCTTTACATCTCTTACCAATGGTATCATACATTTGCCGATTAAAATATAATCAATCTCGCTTTCCGTTTCCTCATCACATCTATATCTGGTGACTTTATGTTCCTTCTTCTTTTTAAAATACTGTTGGCAATGGCGAGAGAATTCCTGCTACACATTTGAAGTAACATTTCTCCTTCCCTATCTCTTCTTCCATACCCATGTGCTCCCAAAATGTCGTCGAAACCTCTCCTGTCGTCTCCCACCTTAGCGTTTAGATCACCCATGACAATTATTCTTTCGGGAAGTGATTTCCATTTCTAGAAATTCCATAAAAGGTAATTCTCCTCCATAGGCCTTCCAACTTGAGGCGCATACACTTGGATTAACTCAGTATTTTTATTTAATAAGTAGGATATTAATCTTTATCAATCTGTCGTTGATATTTATCACTTCAACTACATCTTGCTTAATTTTAATTAATGAATTCATTATTATTATTATTATTTTATTGGATGTTTTTCATACAAACTCGGTCAAAACCGGAGCTAACATGTTGTACGGACTTACGTCAAGTACTTCCATGTGTATCTATATTACATACCTACATTATTACTTTGTCTTAACTCTAACTAAAATAAGTCATTTATAATATAGTTTGTAGATGATGTTTTCTTTCTGCTGTGTACGGTCGTGGCCGATTTCTCGTCGCCATCCTAGCATTTGCTCTTCGGACTATGGGAAACCACGAAAACCATGTCAGGATGGAAGCTGTCTCGGAATCTCGAAGTATCATTCTTAGTTTAGAAATTTACGAACTATTCTACACGTGTTGAGTATTACTGCCTTTTGAGTCTCGATGTAAATATGGGTGGAAGATCTAGTTGTTTAATGCTTTCATGTAGCTTCTTCGGTATGATGCCATTAGCCGATATCACGTATGGGATTGTATTTACCTTTTTCTGTTTCCACATCTTCTTGATTTCAATTGCAAGTTCACTATACTTGTCAATTTTTTTCTTCCATGTAGTCTCGACGTTATGGCACATTGGGACAGCAACGTCAATAAGGGTAGTTTCTTGTTTCTTCTTGTCAATTATAATTATATCCGGTCTGTTGTGATGTATAGTTTGGTCTGTTATAACTGTGCGGTCGTAATATAATTGAAATCTTTGCTATCTAGTACTTTCTCCGGTTTGTATTTGTAGTAAGGTGGTGTGTGTATCAATGAGGTTGTACTTGATTGCTAGTTTTGGTGAATAATGTTAGCTACTTGGTTATGTCTGTAGAGGTAATCCGTTTGACATAGTGACTGGCACCCGGATATGATGTGTTCGATTGTTTCACCCCTTACACTACATTTTCTACATTGATCGTTTACTGTCGCTTGTTTCATAATTTCTTTTTTATAATTTTTCGTTGCAATCACTCTGTCTTGAATAGCCAGCATAAACCTTCTGTTCTCCAAATGTTCCCG
>JAMZAV010012911.1:0-17414 GCA_024449915.1 Sweltsa coloradensis | reverse complement strand
ATTGGGAAATAATGTGTAAAGTCGAGCTTGAAAACTAAAAAGGCTGGGGAAATTGAGCTTGAAATTAAAAGTAATTCTCACTCTCATGTGCTTGTTTTGTCTTTTAAAGTAGTCATAAATTGACCTGGAATTTGTGATACTGATTTTAAAACTAGTCGTTTTTTTGTTTTTTAGTTATGCATAATTATATTGTTTTTTTTTTAAATAACGAAAAATAGCGAATTTTATTTTTAAGACGAGAATTTTCAACTTAAAAAAACATTTTTGCACATCTCTAGCTATAAGGTGGTGATGATATCTGCTGAACGTTTGATAAAATCATTAGCAAATTTTGCGTGAATGTTTGATATATTGATATTGATTAATATCCGCACTTGGCTGCATAAAAGAACCTATAATATCCATTTCAAGACATAAGTCCAAAACGTAAAATAATGGGAAATCCAAAATATGGATTTAAATTCAGGAAATTGCCATCAAACAGCTTCCCCAGCAAACACAATGTGGTGTGTCCCATACGGGAAAACAGTGTGGGGTGCGGCATGGGCAAGTATGGGCACTGTGGGATGGATGTGGGGTGTGGGTAACCTGGCTTTTGTACGTGTGGATTCCATACGGGTGATGTGTGGGCAGGTGTGGGCAGATAGTGTGGGCTTTACCCATACCTTTCCCACACGGGACCGGTACGGCTATATCCCACGTAACATTTCTATTACGTGAGGAGCAGGTGTGGGAAACCCACATCTTTCCCACAGCAAAACCATATGGGTACTGTACCGTTTTACTCACTTATCCCATGCGGTCCAAGCAATTTTATAAAATAAATGAAATAAATGAAACATGTCAAATTAATCGCAATGGAGCCTTTAAAAGCGTAAAGCTACCGTATCATAACATTCACGAAGGATGTACGTCTTGTTCCATTGTATTATGACTTATATAACCAATAATTTTACATTTCTCTCTTATTTATTTTTCCACTTTCAGACTCAGTATTAGAAATGTTCACAGAAAAAGGCAGTATGTCTCAAGCACAAGGTGTCTGCCAGCCTCTACACAACAAATTGTGAGAGTAAACAAAAACTTATAAAGAAAAAAACAGATTAACAAAAACTTAACAATTGTCTTTGCTGTCAATAGACATTTTCACCTAATTTATTTATTCATTTTAGATAAAGGGTCGGCCCAGCCCAGACCCACGTTCGATTTATATTAATTGTAATTTAAAAAAAATTCCAAATAGCTATTTATTATTTATCTAATTGTATATTATAGGCCCTATTATTGCTATTCGTTCGTCTACTTTGGTGATGACTTGAATTAATATTTGAATAAGGTGGGATATTATACGTCCGCAGGAGTGCCATTTTCATAAACTCACAAGATGAATGTAGGAATAAATCGTTCGTCGTTCGATATATTGATACTACCCACAGACATACCAATATTATTTTATATATTATATGTTTATAGATAGTCGAACTTGAATAAGATTTTAAACCTATGTAAGTAAATTTGGCGAGTCAGTTTAGACTTTGTAATTATAATAAAAACAAATGCATGTAAAGTTATAACGTTGGCATCATGGTTGGCATTGACGAGCTGATCACAACATCACAACACAACTCAACGAACTTGTGAACACCAAAAAATACTCGTATGCAGGGAGAGTGCTGAGAAAAGATCGAAACATTACACCATGTAAGTAAACAATTAAATAATTTACACCAATTTGTTATAGTTGGTTAATTACGTAGGCCGACGAAAAGGTTATGCTAATGTTCGCAACTTCGCTCTAAGCATGGTAGGCCCTAGGGCCTAGGCCTAGTAAGCCCAGGCCCTAAGCTTGTAGGCCTAGCCTAGGGTAGGCTAGGCCTAGGCCCTAGGCTACAAGCATATTATTGTGCGTCTAGCCCTACTGCTGAAACGGAATTACATATATTTTAACTTTGTTTAATACCTAAGGCCTGCCAAGCCATGAAAAAAGGTCTAAGCCCTAGGCTCATTTAGGCCTAGGGTAGGGCCTAAGCCTACCTACCAAGCTAGACAAATGGCGGTAAACCTGTAGTAGAGCGGACTTTGGGTATGGCTAATACTCCTCCTACAAAACCTTTAACGTCGCTATTTTAATTATAAAGGACTTTCAACGGAAAAGTACTTTCGCTTAAAATAGCGACGTTAAAGGTTTAGAAGGTACTTTAGATTTAAAACAGCAACGTTAAAGGTTTTGTAGGTGGAGTATTAGCCGCTATAATACCCACGTCCGCTCTACTACAGGTTTACCCAAATGGCCTATAAGTCTAGGCCCTAGGCCTACCACGATGTTAGATTCGTGCATGGAAAGTCGTGGGCTCATTATCTAGTCGGCACTAGGTAGACCTAGGTCAATTGTAAGCTGGAGTATTAGGTAGGCTCTAGGCCTAACAATGTTTCATCTCCTAGGCATAGGCTAGCCTAGCCTAGGCCTATGACTTTTCATGAAGGCCTAGGGCTAGGATCAAAAAGCTGGGCTAGCCTAGGCCTAGGCCTATAGGCTTGATTCCGTTACCTGCTGGCTCGACTGGGTGCAGTGCTGGCCAGCACTGTCCAATAGGCTAGGTAAGCTACAACGCATAGCTAGCGCAGGGCCAGCAATTAACGGAACGCTCACTACACATGCTGGCGTACTGGTTTAGTACATCCAGCAGGTAAAACCTGGTTTATATTATCGTTTCGAACGTGAGTTAAGATGACGTGCATAACCGACTTGCGTTTTCAGTTTTCACTACGTTTCACTGATCGTCGTTAGCAATCTCAACACAGTGGCAACATTACCTATAATGTACTTATTTATTGATTATTGGATAGGGAGTTAGGCCCTATGAATCTATTAATTTGTCTAGGCTCTACCAATAGTAGTTAATAAATACCTCGTCTTGAATCAACAACCGCAATATTACATGTATATATTTGAGGTTATATGTAGTTTGTTTACGTTGCTTGCAATCAGCTGGTAGCAGTGTTGGCGGCCATCGTCAAAGGGTACGCGAGTAACTGAGTTTTTACACGAGTTGAAATTCCAACCAGCGTTGCAACTCGGTGCGTTTATATAAAAAAATTACTGACGTTTTCGACCAACCGGCATAAAAACCTCGTACCAGTAATATAAACCAGATCTAACGGAACGCGACTAATGTAGGGTATGTTCATTTATTGCCCGTGGATATTCTTTCGTAATACCAGGTAGGCCTACGTAAGAATTACCGGTACTCAAAATTAATCTTAGGCCTAGCCCCTATGCTCAACCGAGTGTATATTTAACGTTCGATTCCTGCGAATGTCAGAAGTTTTTGAACTTCTGATTTGGACTTGAGTCCAACACTTCTTGTCTTTGGAATTTGTAAACGGTGACTTTGGAGCCATCCTAGCTAGTGATGGGAATTTTCATGAAAATTTTTTTCGTTGAAAATTTTCAAAGCATTGAAAATTTTAATTCTTTTTTTTTTTTACCATTTCCTCTTTTATAAGATACAATTGATTTTAGGGCCTGTATCACAAAATTAGATATATACAAAATTACAAACACATTTAACAGACCTAATAAAATAGTTCCTTTCCTCCTAGTTCCTCCAAGTACATTTTAGGCCTACTCAGGGATACAAAGTTGCCAGGGATAGGTATAAAACATGGGCTACTGGTGATAATTGTTTTATTAAATATCATTGTGTACTCAGCAAACACAATAAAAAAAAACAATAAAACAAACAAACAAATAAAAGCATATTGAAAATTTTCAAGCCTTGTTGAAAATTTGAAATTTCTGAAAAAAAAACGTTCCATCACTAAATTCCTAGCAACGAGCCACATAGGCCTAATAAATTAAAAGTTGTTCTGAATCCGCCTTGTTGATTCTGGCCTTGATCCGCGGATGTTCGCACTCTCCATACCACTGATTGCTAGCCTATATTTCCTGTTAAAAAATATCAATCTTTCGTTGGTTATCGCTCACTCGTCGATTGCGTCGGGCCTTCAGGGTTGGCTTGGTCGCTTTGGTTTACTGTCCCCCACTGAAAATCAGTTAGGGGGCCCTACCTAGGCTATGTGACTGAGTGGGTAGCCTCTTAATAGGGATTCATTTTATTTATTTTACGTTGGATCCACGGTTAGGTAAGGGTATCGCTAAATGTAAATTTTCGCTGTGTAAATTGTACGTTGGGTGCGGCCAATTGCCTAGCCTTTTCTGTTTTTGGCGAAACTCCTTTTCAGTTGACAGTCCTTTAGGCCCCTTTAAAATAGAAATGTTAAAAGTTTTGTTAAGTTTTTGTTGTTGCTTTTTTCCACATCAAATGGTGTATTTTGAAGTATTTTAGTGAAAGAAATGATGATTTTTTGGGGACCCCCCCCCCCCCCCCCCAGCCAAACAAGTTCCCAAAGTAGGCCTACACGGCTACACCCTACTATTTGTAGGACATTGTTGATACGTTGATAACCCGACCAAATAGCAAAAATCCAACGTAGGCCTATAGGCCCTATGAATTCATTTGCAATTTCATACATTACGGTCCAACGTATCAATATAGGTCTACCCGGGGTTTTTGTAATCGCTAGGGCCTAGGCCCTGTTAAATTCAAACTGCTAAGGGTGATTCCATAGTAACTTGCATATCATTTGGAAGAATTTTCTTCATTCAAGCGACACAATTCACCAAATTTGAAGATTTAATAGTAGGCTTACGACGAAGTTTTTTTTTTAAAATTGAGGTCATCAGAGAACCCTAGAGTTTTTAATTTTGGTGCAATTGAACAAAAATCATAGTAAATTTCCTCCCAATTAAAAAAATGATTTTGTGTGGTACTCGTGCATCCACATTTGGACATCTGAATGAGTCTGAATTCTCCCCACCCACTGCTATAAAAATATGATATTAAATTCACAGGTTGGGCCCTACTCAATGAAGTGGGAATGTATGGTAATTTTCTGGGAGTTTCAAATGTGGGAAAAATTATTTTTATATCGGTAGGTCTAGGCCGTAGTGTAGGTAGTGATACGCGATTAAGGCCTGACTGTGATTGTCAGAAATTGCTTGAACTGGGTTTATGATTTTTGAGTCCTAGGCCTACATGACATCTTAGGCCTAATTAATAATTATTATGTTATGGCACTAATTTTAGTAGGGTCAAACATTTTTTAAAGACGACTTGTTGGGTAACTTCTTCCGTTACATTTCAGATATTTGGAGCAAGCACAGACGTGAAGAATGACGAGCTGACGACCAATGCGAAATACGGAGACTGCACCTGATAATCACGGAGATGGAAGTGGCTGATGAAAAACTACCCCCAGGGATGACGTGTTGAACCTGTGAATTATTTTTGTCTTGTCTCCAACTTGCAAATTTCAAAGCTCAATTAGTGATTCTGACAAAAAGTAAATTATTTTGTGTGGGACAAATTTCAAAGTCAAAAGTGAACTTTTTTCTTTCCAGCAAGTGTTTGATGTAGCCTATAGTAAAATCTATTTTCAATCACCGGTGACATTTAAATCATACCGAGTGTTTACAGATCACAAAATTGTAGGCCTACTAACAATGTTGCATGTGTTTTGCATGCGTGTTACTTTAGGTCAATTGTAGGACTAAAAGTTTTCCTCTCAACACATGAGATTTATGACATTGTGAATGAATTATATTGTTCCATGAAACAATTAGCTAAGTATATAAAATGATCGTGCAACTGGTATCAATAAAAAAAATTGTTTCTTTGCAATATTTGTCCTACCGTTCCTTTGCTTATTGCTACAGGCCTATAGAGTATGTATATCTAGGGCATCATGCGTGCGATTAACTCCAAGTCCCGACTTTGTAATTTGTTACTTGTTTTAAGAATGGATGAGTGAACCGCATCCGACTAATATGTGTGTTCATCCTATTGGCTTAAATAATAAAAAAAAGCACAATTGTTAATCTGCTAATTGCATATAAAAATATTTAGGGATGCAAATCGATATTTTTTCATTATCGATTATCAAAATGGTACCTAATGTCATTACTCATTAGTCATTATCGAATCGATATCACAAAGCCTGTTCCGATCTATAACTGGAACCTCAAGTGTGGCAAGGGAAAGTCAAAAAAATACAATTGCGTTCCATTTGCTGCCTTGCTGTCTTCGATGTCATGTGTTTGGTTCCCGTTATCGACTGATGGCTCATTTTCAAACATAAATCTTGAGTGTGACACCATATTCAGCCCAGCCAGTGCATGGCACAACGTGAGTTAATATAATCTCTAGTTTTGGTTCGTGCCACTATTGACCAATTATTTTATATTTCGATTATCGATAATGAATTTTGACTATCGATTATCGAAATTATATCCATTACTGATTATTGTGCGCATCACTAAAAATAATAGATTGCAGCACTTGCATGCACAAATATAATTCTTCATTAATTGAAAAAATAATTGCTTTCTTGTTTTTTACCGTTACGTACGCCAAATTATGTCTAGGCCTGCATGCATGCAGATTGACCATAAAAATTCATAATAGGTTCTATATTTTTTAGAATATTTGCAAAGTAAATATGTTATTCAATGGGTTATTTGGGTGCATCGACGATCGTAGCCTACATAATATCTGAATTTTAGGCCTAGGCCTAAGTTATGAAATTATTTCTCGATATACCGTAGCGTCATCACTGGATATTTTCAAAAGACTGGTATTCCTTTGTTGATTTGATTTTCTTCAAATAACCTGGTAAACTTTTAATTTTTCTTTTATTATTAGGCCTATAGGGGCCTATAGACATAGGTTTGCAAAAGTATTAGCCTACCATAGTCAGTACATGTGAATTAATATTATTACATCCACTGCAATTGAAACTACTAGCTTTGATATTGCTATTTTATCCTACAGATTCTAAAAATATTTTTTAAAGTGAACCTGCAATTTACAAATGCACTGTAATATATTAGGTTTATAATTTTAATTTATTTAGCCTAATTAATTGTGGGCAACCGCAATTGCGTACTACACGTAGATAATTAAATTTGTACTCCTCTAGAAATTTTATTGCTTTTAAAAGCCACATTTTCAAGCTGGCAAGCAAAAGCTTCTAGGCCAATAACAATGCTAGGACCACACAACCAGCTGATGGCTTGACAAAATTTAAGATTATGTTATCATGTAGCCATTCCCACTACACCAGTAGCTATCGACATGACAATTAGTCTTTATTGAAGGTGTGATCCCAAGACCATCCTTATCCGACAGATAAACTCGTTGCTCCACAATCAATGCGACATGTCAATGTATTAGAATGCATATTATGTGTTTTCACCACTATTTATTGTTTTTTAATTTTTATGTTGACTAATTGCACATCTAATTGTGACTTGACTTGCCTCTTTGAAACAATGTAACAATTAAAACTTTTAAATGTCTCGCTACCCGTTGATGACATTTTTTATTTATCGGGTTGTTTCGTAGCGGCGGTAGTGATATCCTTCTGTCGACGTTTCGAAGACCATGTTATCTTATTCTTCAGGATATCACTACCGCCGCTACGAAACAACCCGATAAATAAAAAATGTCAATGTAACAATTATTTGCATTTAGCATTGGAAATTTACTATTTTTTTATTTTTATTGAATGATAAATAACGGTGAACAATTTGAAAATTTGCTAGTTGCGCGAGTGGATAAAATAGGCCTGATTAAAGCGTACACTCGCCATCAGCAATATTTAACTCGCCAGGGCGAGTGGAATAGTCGCGGGTTGCTGAGCCAAACATTCATGCTGACAGGTGCCGACCCAGTGCCAGGTAGGTGCCGACCAATAGGACATGCTAGCAAGTAGGTGCCAAATTGATGGGATTGTATTTTCGGGTAGTCCGTGTGGTTTTATTTGATTAATTCCAACGTTGGAACTAATTAAATAAAACTACACCGACTACCTGAAAATACAATGTGCGCATATTCAATCCGTGAAAGTCTGCGATATAAGTATATATACACCCACAGTATACCCATGCGGGTATACTGTGGGTGACATGCGGGTACAATAATTAAACCTGCGGGTATACTGTGGGTGCCATGCGGGTTCAGTAATTAAACCCTGTGGGCATACTGTGGGCAAGCCCCGCATGTCACCCGCAGTCTGCGGGCATGCCCGCATGGATCCCACTGCCGGCCCGGTAGACACTTTCTCATGGGGCCCGTGTGGGCTGCCCGCATAGAATCCACATTGGTGGGACTGCGGGTGGAGTTGCGGGCAACCACATACGTGTTTGCTGGGTATCTTACGATTAATGAAATAAACACTTTCGCGTTAAAATTGATTTTACCTTTGATATCCAGGATGAAAATTTGCGTTAAAAAGTCTGAACGCTTGGAATAAATTCCCGAATTTGACCACAATGGAGTAAATTAAGGAGGTTTTACAAATGTTTTGTTCGAAATTAATTAATTACCTAAGGAATACGTGCACTAGATGTCATAGACTGATTCTTTATAAACGTTCATGTGAAATATGATATTAATGTTCTTAACAGTTTACCCGAAGAAACAACAACATAAGTTGAGCGCTTAAACTCGTCTCCTCACGCGCCAGCCTCAGCGACTGCTCTTAAGATAATCAGTAAGTTAATGCCAACAGGTAAATACACATTCATTGTAAGTATCCGTTACCAAGGTGTTGCAAGTGCCTTTAAGGCTTAGAAAATATTATTTCGCCATAGAGTAGAGGAGTAGAGGAAATAGACGTAATATCCTGACTCCGGAGTATACTTGAGGTTGGAGTACCTATACCATAGATATTAACACCTATAGTAGCTAGATTCGCAGTCTCCAATACCCCGCACAGGAACGAACGTAGCAAATTGAAGCGTCGAAAATCTTATTTCAAGATGTCGATTTGGCGTTTTAATTGTGTTTTTAATGCATAAAGTATTTTACTAGATTGTTTGATATGGTTTTAGCTTTGCAGCATGGAAATGAACAAACAGAACTAAGAGTTATTGCATAAGTGGAATTTTGTAATCATTTGATGTTAAGGCTAGTATGCTCAGCTGTCAAACTGACGGGCATCTTTAAAAATATTTGAGCTACAAATCGCTCCCATTTATACATGCAAACTGGATTTCAAGATGGCTTCTAATTGTTACGGAAGTGGAACCACTGACTGCTGATCTAGCCTACTATAGGTGTTAGATATCTAATGACCTTACTGACAGCGGTGGTTCGAAGGTAAGCACAAGATTTTTTATTTCAAGAAGTCACGGTTCGAAACCCCGTACGGCAATTTTGCGAAATTTTTTTGGAGATTTTCTTCAGTAGTAATTCGAATTCAAGGAATAAGGTCCTCTTAAACATCCTCGGACAAACACTTCACAATTCCGAAACTCCCCAAACCTAGGTCACCTAAGAGAGCATGCATTGCACCCTGAGCTGGTTTCCCGCAAGAAATTTAAAATTTAAGTACTTGTTGTATGATGATGGTTATGAAAACCAACACTTGAAGTGTATCTTTAACTCTTTATACGCACGAAAGAGGGAAGAAGACAAAGTCTGAGTTGCAAAAGAAAAAGGCGTTTTAATTTATTTTGGCCATGCTATTCATATTCAATGATCCATATCATCAGGTCCGAAAATGATAAAACAACAACGTGAATTTGACAAATTTGGAGCCGGGAAACATCGCGTAGAATGAGTTTAATACAACGAATGCGTGGAGCTCTCGTCCTGCCACTTGCGTGTAAACTGATTCTTATTGGTGTCTCAATTTGTGCTGGTAAGCAGTTATAACGCGTACCACTACCAGTTTGAAAGGTCCATACGGCGTACCACTACCTCTCCCCTTGTTGAATGGTTCACTTGGCATTCCCTACGTAGTTATATACATCATTATTATAGTTACGATTGTTTATCGTAGTGTTCACTGTCATGTTATATTTCTAGAGTTTTACAAAATATCAACTCATCAAATAAATCTACTAGGAAGCTTCACATACGCTTTTTCAGGCGCGTTGTTGGATGAGCGTAATTTTTTAAAATCGAAAAAAGCGTAAAATTGCGATTTTCATGAGAAATATGTTTTCGATTACGCCTAAATTTCCCACGAATATATAAATTTATAAAATTAAGGTTCTGTGAAAAAATATTACAATCGGATAAAGCATGTAGGTGTTATATTATGTCAAAGAAATCGAAAAAATCGAAAAAAAACTTAAAATTGCGATTCTCATAAGAAACAATTTTTTGATTGCGCTCAAATTTCTCACGAATATATAAATTTATAAAATTAAGGTGCAGTGAAAAAATTGCTTAATCGGGTAAAGCATGTAGGTGTTATAAGTCAAAGAAATTTAAAAAATTTATAAAAAAAATCGAAAAATTGCGGTTTTTTATGAGAAAAATTTTTCGATTACGCTCAAATTTCACACAAATATATCAATTCATAAAATAAAGGTGCTGTGAAAAAATCGTTACAATCGGATAAAGCATGTAGGTGTTATAAATCACAGAAATTTAAAATTTACAAAAATCTTAAAATTGCGATTTTAATGAGAAATAATTTTTCCGATTACGCTTAAATTTCACACGAATATATAATTATTTATTCCAAAAATAAAGGTTCTGTGTAAAAAAATTTACAATCGGATAAAAGCATGTGGGTTTTTATAAGTCGAAGAATGTTTTTAAACATCGAAAAAAATCGTAAAATTGCGATTGCGAGAATAGTATAAAAATTGTGTGAATATATTCTATATATTTACGAAGGACGCAAGCAATTTAAGTTGCAATTCAATCTAAGTTTTACATTCAATTTAAATCATTTTTAATTTTTTATCAGTTCAGTTTCAAAAAAATTTTTGTCTTTGGGATAAATAAACCAATAGTTTATTTTGCAATTATCAAACAATTATTTTTATTTGAAATTAAAAAAAAATTGATACGTTAAAAAAAATTTTTTTAAAAAGTTTTACTTTTGACCAAATTTTTAACTTAAATATTATTTAACAACAACCATGTCAGACATTTTGTTTAAAAAATTATGATCGATCAAAATTTGGCGATTTTTGATGGTGGATTTTTTTTAATTTTTTGTGTTAAAAATATATAGTTAACCAACAATGAGGAACAACCAGATTCCAAAACTATAATTTTGGCACAACTATGATTTTTATAGACATTTTAACTTTTTTTCCTCTGGTGAGAAAAAGGGCTAAATTCGTTTTTGGACCCATATCATTTTTTGAAAACTAAGTCAAGTACGTTTTCCCCAAATTTTAATGCTTCCCCCCCAATGCAGCCGGGTACATGGGGGGAAAAAGATTTTTTTAGAATGATTATTTTATTATTGTGAAAAATTTTTTATTTTTTTTTAGGATAATAAATGTGGTGTGCGTTTTTTACGAATGCGGTTTTGGAAATATCCCACGAACCCTAACGAGGCGTTCAACTACTACCCCGTATGAATCTGGTTGCCAGCAAAAGGCGAGGGGTGACCCACTGGACAGACGCCCACTCTAATATCTGGCTTATATCAAATTAGATTTTGGGTTTTGGGAATTAAGACCGCGATAAGACAAGTGGTATGTAGCGCGGGTGGCCGGCTGCTACTGACCCCATCTACCCTTTCATTTAGTTAGCACTAATTTTTGCATTGTTTGCATGTTTCTTCACTAGGGGGGGGTTTGATGGGGGGAAACACTACTCGTATTTCATTGCTAAACAATCCCACTTTTAAAAGGGGGTACTCACCCGCTAGAAAAAAAATATTTTTCTTTCAGGCTAAAAGTTTTGGAATTAACAATGAACAAAAAATGTTTGGGTCCACAACCGGATTTTTTTTATAAAGTTGGAAATTTTCCACAAAAAAAAATTTTCCATAAAAAATAAAAAGGGGGAAAGATCTTTAACCCCCTTTCCCTTTTGACAGGGGGATCAGGACAAATATGGGGGGGGGGGATTGGCGCGGGAAAGGGACCAAGCACGAAGGTAGAGGGCATAGCCCCCCAAAATTTTGGGCACAGGCGTTTTTCAGGTTTTTTGGGGTGTTTGGTACGTTTCAGAAAAAAGCGGGGGACTGAATGAAATACCGAAAATATAGTTTTG
Organism: Sweltsa coloradensis; assembly: GCA_024449915.1. Lineage (NCBI taxonomy): Eukaryota > Metazoa > Arthropoda > Insecta > Plecoptera > Chloroperlidae > Sweltsa > Sweltsa coloradensis. The sequence goes on along the minus strand of JAMZAV010012911.1, from coordinate 5,319 downwards.
GGCGTCAATTTTTTAAAGTCAAGAATAAAGCCGCCCCCAAAATCACATCACAGGGTACATCCCTATCCAACTCACCCCACAATCCACACACAATTTTCACACCCTCCCTACCGCCCTACGTGATCAAATACTTTCTAAGTGGCATTTTATACAAATTTTGTAATAGACCGTTAGGTGGCTCTTAACCCCCCCCCCCCCCCCCTCAAACTAATGCTACCATATGTTTTTTTAAAAGGAAATTTAATCTTTTTCCTTTTCTGCCTTTTTCCCAATTGGCAGATGGGGCGTTTAGAGGGTGGGGGTGCCCAAAGTCACAATGAAATATATGTTAAAAAATTTTTTCTAATGCAAATTAATATTATTTTATAATTTGATTGCAAGACCTAACATCATACTAATTCAAAACAAAATACCCCTACTGATTTGCAAATTGTAACACAGGGTTGCCAAAAAAAGTCACAAAATAGTATAAAACTTGTGCGGCCATTCTTTCATCTTACGTTTTAAAAACCCCTCAACTTATAACAGTGTGTTTTTTCTCCAGTTGAAACTATTTTTCTTCTATGCTGCATTTTTTGCATTAAAATCTGAGGCGTTTAGACGGTGGGGGTGCCCAATGCCCAATTTCACAAGCAAAAATATTTTTATTATTTTTCCTGGGTAAATTTTTATCTGCATTTCATAATTTTTTGCACAACCTAATTTTGTGCCGATGTAAAACCCTAAAACAACAATTAGGGATTTGTTTAGGGTATAAACAGGGTTGCCCAAAAAAAGATAATATTTAGCAACATATAGCAGCCTTCTTCATCTGTATGTAAATCACCCCCTCGAATAAAAAAAAGGCATGCCTTATAGTGAAACTAATGTTTTTCCACAAATGCATATTGTCTTTTGGTAATGGGACGTTTATTTTTTGGGTGTATTTTGTAGGAAGTTACAATTATACTAAATGATGAATATTTCTGTTTGAATTTTGATCAAAATAATTTTTCATACTATTTAAATTTTTTGAACTCCAAACCGCATGCACCCCGTTCACGGTGAAAGTTTTTCTATCATTTCATTGTGTATTTTACTATTTTCTTTAGTATTCACAAGGTTGCCCAAAAACTCCAGTAAGAATGCAGCTTTGGCTTGTTTCCAGTGTACATTGAGTACATTATTTTATAGCAATGGGGACGCATAATTGTTTTAGAATTATATAGGCCTAATTTTTTTTCACATTAACCTGTTTTAGTAGCACAGGGAAACTAGTAAAAATAGATGGATGCAGAAAGTCTTAGGCCTCATAGGGCGAAAGAACCATATTCGGAGAGTTTTAAGGGTTTTAAATTTTAAAAGTAAGTCTCTTTCTTATCCTTTGATCAGTACACCCTCGAACAAAAGTAAATAAAGGGGATGGTGTAGCCCATACAACTAGACCCCATTTACTTTGGCCTGATATGCTCTTTGTCTTTGGGGAAAGCCAAACCATTCTCAAAATAACGAAAAAAAAGATGAACATCTTGTTTAATCCCGAAAGAAGCCATATTTTTTAAATTTAATTAATTATTTTTTTTATTATATTATTATTAATTAATTTTTAATTTAATTTTTAATTTATAATTGCCAAAATTTAATATACAAAAGCACTAGCGGTGTAAAATTGTGATACGAATACATTTTCTACCAGTCATTTTTTTCCAGAAAGCCACAGTTGGCTATAGATGATGCGATATGCTGCCTATAACCCCTATTGGCTTTGTGTAAGTGATTAGATCCAACTCGCCAATAAAAAAACTTTCTCTATCCAAAAAATTATTTCTTAAAATTTGTAAAAAAAATACAAACAGTAAAAATTAAGATAATACATCTGCAAGGAGTGCAGCCCTAATCAGTATTTATGGCTTCACCTTCATCACAAACCCCTTGGGTTATCGTGGTCATCACAAGTAGCTGTGAGGGTGATACTAATATCCTCCCAAGGCTGTGGGGTGTTTAGTTTTGAGTATTTTGATGAGATGAAAGAGATTTGCTGTTCTAAATAAAAATTATAGTTGAATATCACGAACATTTGGGGGGATAAATTTTTATTACTATACATGAGTCCGTAAAATGTCATATTTATGTATTTTGTAGTATGTTATGTATGTTGTATGTAGTATGAGTATGTATTATGTATGTAGTTGTATTAGTAAAGTATGTATTATTTGTAGTAGTTTATGTATGTATGTATGTATGTATGTATGTATGTATGTAGTATGTACATTTTAAATTTAATATATCGGGATAAGGACTTCTTAAGGGCCATTTGTATGATTATTTGTGTCGAAATACAACCATTTTTCCTACATAAAGATTCAATACATTCCATTCTTTTATCTTTGGCTGTGTGTTTTCCAAAAATGAAAAACAGTTTTTTGTGATACAGGTTTGGGGCAGGGAAGAAATGTGGGAATAATATTAGTGATTGCATTTTGAAAAAATATTTGAAAATTTTCAAGAGCGAAGAAAAATACGGCAATATTAAAAACAACATTAAGCACTTAGAATACCCTGCAGGTCAAAGCCCAGCTGCCAAATGGCAAATAGGTGGGTTTTAAACGTGATTTTTTTCTGAACAAAAAAGTATAGTGAAAATTTGTTTGGGGGCCCCCAAAGGGCGCTCCCTTGCACCTGACGGTATATTATGATCGAGTTTTACCTTTTTCAAACAATTTTTTACAAGAACCAACCCCAAATATTTGGACAACCCCGTATTAAAACAGCAATCATTTTATTGTTTTTTAAGAATTAAAAAATTTGGGGGGATGATTTGGGCCCAACTAATCATTTTTTTTGCCCTATTTTTATTGTTTTTTTCTCAAATTTCTGTTAATTTTTTTTTTTAAAAACCCAAAAATTTTGGAAACCCCGATAAAAATTTTAATCTTTTCTAGGCCCACACAATACTATTCTTTGACAGGGTTTTTGATTTTAGTAACATGAACACATTTTTAGCACTTAAAAAAAAATTGATATTTGAATAATATAAACCCCGATTTTTTGGGCAGCCCTTTAATTGTTTTGCTAATTTTTTTTTTTAATTCATGGGGTTTTTTCATTTTTTTATAAAATAAAGCTTTAAAGCGGATTTTGTTCAATCTTTAATGTTTTAAAGGGATAAAAAAGTAAAATCGTTATTATTTTTTTTGGGCACCCCTTTACAAAAAAATGAAATCGCTTTTGTTTTAAAAAATCAAAAATAATGTGTTGAAGATAATTTAAAAAAAATTTTGGGAAATTTTATCAAAAACTTTGACCGTTTTTAAACAGGTCAAAATTTTGCAACTTTCACTTTTGGAACCCCTGGAGGTCAAAAGCCCCAGCTGCCCAAATAGCAAACGGGGGATTTTTAATCGAATTTTTTTCTGAACAAAAACTGCTATAGTGAAAATTAGTTCAGGGGGGGGGGGGGGCGCTTCCGAGACCTAATGGTCTAAATATATGCTGTTCGCAACGCTGTTTTCGATAAAAAAATAAAATATTCTGGAATAAAATAAATTATGGGAAAAAATAAAATTTTTTAATTTTTAAAAAACAGGGGGCCCCCTGTTACCCCCATGGACCTTTGGGGGATTTTGGTAAAAAAAAAATTGGCCTAAAATTTACGAAATATTTAATCATTTCTGTAAATTCGCTTTATTTATTTTTAATTTTGAAAACTGGTTCAGTAAAAATTTTCGATTACGAAAAGGGGGGGTAATTTTGAATGCATACTTTGTGTGTTTTAGTGTTATTTTTCCGTTTCAAAAAAAAAGATGTTTTTAAAGGGGCCATTTTAGATTGTTTAAAATGCTCAGTACTGTGTGGAAAAAAAAATAAGTAAAAACCCTTTTTTTTAAAAATCTTCAAAGCGCAATTTTCGCAAATTTTAGGATAAAAAGCTTTAAAAATTTCGTTTAAAATCAATTTAAAAGTAAATTTACAAAGGTATTTTTTTGTAATATTATGCTAAAGATTATTTGTTTAAAAACCCTTTTAAAAAGTAGATTTTTACAAAATTTTAAAAGTAGGCTGTAACGTTACACACTCAATTAGTTTAATTTTTTTTTCATTTATGTAAGATTGAAAGTAGATTTGCAACGCTTTTTAAAATCTCATAATCTTTATTTTGATTTATCCAGGGGAGTATTAAACCGTGTCCCTTATAGGTGGTTCCCGAATATGCCGAGAGTAATCTCGGTACCCCCCCCTGTGCCCCAGGGGTACATTTGGGACATAAATTAAGGAACCCATGGATTGTAGGAGTTGAAAATATAATAAAAAGGTTTTCGATTTTGGGGTTACATGTAAGCATTTTTCAAAAAACTTGTACCATTCTTCCCTATTCTACCTAACCCCCCGTGAATAGCAAAAATAACAATACCTATTTTCTCTGATATACAAAGCAACCAATTCTAACATTTCCAAAAATTTTCCAAAAGCAAAAGTAGTCAGAAACGACTCAAAACAAAACGTATTTTCCGAATACTCCCGTGTAGGCCTACACAATCGACCTTAAGACTTTAAAAAAAGCCGCCACAAGGGCACACACTATAAGGGGGGGCTTACGAGGGCGTGGGTTGAATCTCGACGAGGTGGATGTCTCGAGCTAAAAATAAAGACGTTATGAAACAAAAATCATCCCAAACGGGAGTAAAACAATAATGTTTTGCTTCATTTTTATTCACGTTTGTACAAAGTTTATCAAAAAGTCATAAATACCGCGCAAAATTGAAAATCTTGGGGCCAAGTCCTCGTTCAAAAAACCCTTAAAAAGATGGATTACAATCGGGTTAGATTGAGAGATTGAAAAAATTTGGATTACATGGATTTTAACCGTATACCTGGGGTGAAATTTTGGAGCACTTTGGATTAATCTTTGCGGTTTTGGATTACTAGTTGGGGAACTCTAAAAAAGCAACTTGATTCTTTCCACCCCCCTGCAAATGTAAAATTTTGACTTTTCTTTAAACTACGTTTAATGTGTTAAGTTGTTCGTGAAGTGGTCTGATTATACACTCTCGAATAACCTAAAAAATTTGGGAAGAGTTGTGATCGATCAATGAGATGATTGGGGCCCTTTTCTAAAGTATTATTTCACAAGAAAGTTTCCAAAAAAATTTAAACCAGAGATATGGTGGAGAGGAAATAAACAAAACAAAAAATTTTTATTTAAAACTTCTATTTTTATAAAGAAAAATTATAAAAAATTTCTTTACTAAAATTTAATATGCTTTCCCGCCTTTTAAATTTCAGAATATTATTAAAAATTCTTCAGTAATGTGGGGAGGGAAGCAAAAAAAAAAAAAAAGG